>JAXBDA010003923.1:0-20943 GCA_036023075.1 Gaultheria prostrata | reverse complement strand
TTTTCCTTTTCTTAAAATTTTCAATCTTCTAACTGAGATTTCCTTAAAACAGGGTCCATGAAAATTTCGATACAAAAGATCATTGTTCAAAGAAAAAAACAAGAATATTTTTACAGTAATATTTTTTCGTAATTTAAACCCTTTATAAAAGGACAATAAAAGATGGTACTATAAGTTTGGAACATTTTCACATTCATGTTCTCACCTGAAAGGTTATATCTATTACCGAATAAAAATTTGGCAAATAATAATGCCAAAATTGATTTTGTTACTGCCAAAACTCGGATGCATAAATTTTTTGAATGAGATGACTACGTCTAGTACTGGATCAGTGATTTGAACGAAATGATTCTTTTGGTCCTTTGTTTACTTGACTATCTATTGCTATAATCACCAATGAATAATGTCAAATAGCTAGTAGCATATAACAGAAATTTTTTTCCCCATGGTATGGTGTTTTAGTATATTCATTTTACGACAATACAAGTGGATACAGTAGTTAAGAGAACGGATAAGATAACTTTGAGTAACAAAGCTCCGGGGAGAGGAAGACCCAAATTGACATTAGATGCGGTAGTACGCGAGGATTTGAGTCTACTAGGGCTAAGTGAGCAAACAGCATTTGACAGAGCTCATTGGAAGAAAGTGATTCATGTAGCCGACCCCAATTGATTTGGGACATAAGGCTCGGTTTGATTTGGTTACAAATCAATGCTGTTTGTAGATCAATAAAAAGGAAAAGAAAGAAACAGAAACAACTACCGTGTTGGATGGCACACAAAGATAGCATAGGAGCGTCGGTAGATCACCAAATAGCATAGGATAGATCATAGCATAGGAGCTTCGGAAGATCGCCAAATAGCATAGGAGAGTGCCATGAAACTGATTATGGCAATCTTCCGAAGATTTTGTCAGGAAAGATCTTCTCATACGTTATAAGCATAACGTATGAGTATCAAGATCTCCAGAATGGTAATAATTAAGATAATCAGGAGGCGTCTAAAAGGAGGGATGGTTGTGTCGCTTATTTTTATCGGTTCGATTTTCTCATTAACGTGCTGAGTGCTAACACTCCCGGTTAAGAGCTCCACAAGAATCAAAGATCTCCAGAAAAGAGAATAACAAACATGAGGAGGAAATATCATCAACGCGTCTGCTCAACAAAAGTTTCATAGTAGTACTTGTTAAACACATCAGAGACACACAGCTGGTAGTAAAGTTCCACCGTTTTCACAGATCCTCATCGAGGATAGGCTAATGGTACATAGTAGTACAAATAAACAAGCAGTCCTACACTTTCACAGGGATAATGGATAATGCGTTTAAGATACACGCATCACCAAACACAGCGGTAAGTGACATGCGACTCTGTGATGTCGCCGCTGTAAGTAACTTTAATCACTTGCCCCTTCTCCAGTCCATAATATCGTGAAATTGCATCTTTCTGCAACATCCGAGGAAGCTGCAAAAAATAGAAGAAACATAAATAAGTGCAAGGGTAATCAGATACTTGACTGGATTAAGATGATCGCATGTTACCTTGTAACATATCATTATCCAACTAAAATGCATACGAAAGGAGTACAAGATGTGTTGAACAATTTGCGAGGCATTGAGATGATTTATGGCTCGACCAATGCTAATATCCATCTTGTTCGGTGATACTCTACGCATAATCTCATCATTTCTAAACAAATGTGACACACTCGGATCGAGTCGAACATTGACATCTAGTTCAGTGGGAAGTACGAGGCTCAAGGCCACATCCCAGTCTATACAATCAACTTTCTGCTGCATCTACCACAGACATCAGAGAGTTTGTTTTCCCTTCGCGTCTTTTAAAACAGATGGGAAAAAGGTGCTAATTCAACAGGTATACGACTTCATCTTCAAAGCAGGCAGCCGAGTTTTTTGGATAAATTTCATAAAATTGAGAATGTAAGGGAAATTTAGTCACGTCAATGGTGCACTGACACTCCTAGGTTGCGGGGCATGAAAAAAGGTCATGGGCCCACCAAACAAACCACTCGCATTGAATTTGGGGCCCATTTGGCAATGCCCTAAGAGCACCCAGTAAGGAGAACGAAAGGTGAATTCCTAATCAGTGAACTACTTGTAGCTTCCGAGAGAAACTAACAAAGGATAATTCCTGGGTTTTGAATAGTTGAAAGTATGAAAAATGCAGTTTGAGTAAAAACATGGAAATAAGTTAGGGTTTCGGGTTTTAAAACAGATGTGAGGACAGCTGACACGTCAACGCGTTATTTAACGCGGGAATCAAAGATTTCGAACAAAGCATTGTTCTCAATTTCTCTTTTGCTTTCGTGGTTCAGTGATAAAACATCTCACTTTAGGACCATCACCTCTGGGCTTGGTGTTTTCAGTTTTGTTTCACGGAAGGAAAACTGAAATTCAAGTCCAATATCCTGACTATTTCTAGGAATAGGCTAATAGCCAATACGGAGTATTGTAAAGAAGATGTAAGCTCCCATGATCATGAGTAATGCATGGAGCACGCCTTTTCATGTACTATGTTTATATACAGTTAACAAGTCAGTGTGCACTGTTGCAACACAACTAATCCAATCCGACACTCAATTACTTGGTTAGCATATGGATATATCTTTCTTCGGTTTTATTCTACCGAATCTACCCAGATAGTGAAACATAACTAGGATTATATTTTCTCATTTGTTTGAGTGTTGCAAAAGTGGGGATGTATCAAAGGAATAAATTATAGACTAGAATTTGGTGTCTTTATGTACGGATCATAAGCATGTGAGAAGTTTCCATTTTAGTAATCAGACCCTCCAAGACACAATTAGGAGAGGTATATCAAGAATAGTTGATCTACTCAAGGCTACTGAGAAGCACTTAAGGGTTTTAAATGTTTAGTATCTACCCTCCTTCATGCTATGAGGATGACAATAAGATATCAAGAAGAGTGATCCTAGCAAGTTGCAATAAAATTCTTATCATATAATTCTGCTCATCCTATCTGATAAAAGGCAATTATATAGTGATGCATTATACTACTAAAATTTTGTCACCGAGTTCAGCATGTAAACTCAAAATCTGACATTGAATGTGAAAAGCGTTTGAGCGTTTAATTTAACCATATACTTATCTAATAACTTAAGATAATCAAAACAATTAGATACAACACGAAACACAATTTGGAACAACAGAAAAACAATACCCGGTTCATATCTGATTTGACCGCTATGTGTGTACCTCAAAAGTAATCCAAGTTATCCTTCACATTATAAAATCCACTATATTCGAACTATTTACATATGAAATAATGTATACTAAATCTACACATCAAACAATCAGAAAGATGAGTTCCAAAATATAAAACCAAAAGGAAAAATTAAAAGGTACATAGATACATGTCTAAACTCGCCGGATAACTCCTAATAGCACTTTAAAAACGAGCAATAGCTATAGACAACACCATGTCAAGAATCAAGATCAATTAGGAAACAAATATAATCCCATTTTCACTACTACATATAATACAACAGTCCCTAAAATATGATATGATGACAACACCAATAGATAACTTCCCTACGAATGCAAAATCAACTTTCAGCTTTGAGTAATAGAAAAACGATCACATAATTGTTAACTGACCTGTTTTTCCTCCAAACTAAACTTCTTCAAGAGCTTCTTTTTCTCTTGATCAGTCAGTACACGGTGCTTTGGCTTTAATGCATGCTTTGTGATGTTAATAAGCAATTCCGTAATCTAAACACAGAGTTGAGACATTAAAAGCATGCAGTCAAACTCAATCACAAAAGTGTTTGAAAACATCTTTTGTCAAATAACATTTATTTGAAGATATTTTAAGCGAGGTCAATATCAAAATACTTAAGACTTTCAGTAACTATATACCCCCATTATATCACCTTATCACAACTACTTACCCCTTTGCCATATGCCAATACGAGGAATGACTCCCTCTAATGGGTCCTTTTATGTTAACCATAGGAGATTAGCCATAGCTCCCTCCAAATTGACCAAGTAACTCCAAACCTTAAAGCAGATTCTTCCTTACTGGAAGACAACTCCAAAAATTATCCTCCCTTGATGAAAATGCTAAAGTTGCTCCAAATACTCTCTCATTATTGCAATACCTTCCTTGGGATCCATTCAGTAATTTCACTACTTAGCATAAATTTTGTGTTGACTCATTGCTAAAGATGCCTCTGTTATATCTAATTCGAAGATGCAAACATATCACTGTTTTTTTCTACCTTCAGCAATGCCAACAATTTCTCTCAGGAGATGACATGGCCCACAAGTACTCAAAAGTCACAACCATGCCAATCAAGCCACCCAATCACAAGAAAAGTCTTCAAGCAAAATTAGGCAATGTGCTTGTTGCTACTGTTCTAAGTTCTTTTCCATCTTCCTAATTTGGAATGCCCTGAAAAATGGTCCTCCTTGAGATGTCAAAACAAAGACCTTTATGATTTCTCAATCCTATCAGTTTGCAAATGGCTATGAATGTAGTGAGAAGTGGGAACGAAGGATTTCTCTAAGAAAAAAATTCACAGAAACAAATGCATTTTGATTATACTTGAAGGCAAGTCTCTTTAACAAGTTAGAATTCCTAACAGGTACTAAGGTTGTAGCACCGTTGGCACGAAGTGAGTAATTGAATTTTCCCTCGTCAATTGTCGTTGATACACCAATCAACCACGATAGGCACACATGAAAATTAGAATCAAAACATTCAAAGCACAATGTACAACACAAAGAATGACAGACAAAATGCAAAACATCGAAAAGACGTAAAACTCACTTGGAAAACTTCCACCTTGAAGCTAAAAAGGTCCATAGCTTTCAGAGCTTGGTTTGTCACTCGATTTTGCACCACTAATATCAGCCGACTCAAAGAGTCTTTGTTACCTATCATAGTTCCAATGATGCGGATGACATTTACTTTGACCACACCTGGTCCACAGAAAATTACAAGAATCTGCAATCAAGATAACAAAATTATCCATTAGATACATGTACTCTCAAAATCCTTTGAATTGAGAATATTCCTTCTTGTAATAGCAGTGACAGGCAAAAGTGTAAAAAGTGACACGATAAATGACAAAAGAACATGTGTTCCTGCTGACCTTATTTGGCGTATTATCTTTTGATTCCTACGAAAATAAACCTCAAAACAAGGGGCAAAGCTAGGATTCGTAATCAAGGGGGACCAAATTACAAAACAAAAATTTTTCTGCAAGGACTTTCAAAATATTCTAGTCTGATGTAGAATTATAAAAGTAAGGAGAACTATCCTCAAGATACTACTAAGATCATCCGACCAAAGACCATTGAAAATTGCAAATTATCATGTATACATACTGAAGCACCTATGAGGTAGTAATCAAATCGGGTTAGACTTAAAGGTTATATTTAGTTTGTTTCAAAGAGTAATTCCATAATGTTGTGAGAAAAAAATACAGAACAAAACAACATGCATTCAAAAACCATCAGAAAAAAATAACAAAAATCAAAGAACACAGAAAAAAACAACATGCATTCAAAATTTTCCAGAACTTCAGTTTTCGCGAAAACAAATCCCATTCCGTGGCCAAGAGAAAGGCATAACTTTCCGATTGATTACTAAGGCTGTGTCTGGATGTATAAAAAGTTAAAGATTACTGCATTTTGGTTTTTCACAAAAAAGGGGGCTAAAACTAAAGTTACTTGCGGTAATTTAGTGCCTTTTTTTGCTTACTACGGAAAACAAACTTGTTTTGCCTAGTGGTGGTAAAATGACTAAAATAGAAAGAAACAAGCGGATATTTTTGGGGCTATTATAAGAAAAAAAAAAAAACTGGCTAGAAAAGCCAGTCCATACACTCCTTCAATCGAGCCTACATTCATTCACCTGTTCGAATTTGCAGATGAAAAATTTCCATTCAAAGCATTCTGTCCATTTCCTCTTTTTCTAGGCAACAAAAATACCAACAAGTACCCAAAATGTACAAAAAAACAAACGCTAAACAGAACAATTAAAAGAATCAAAGTTTCTATCTTTTCAATTTCTAGGAAACCCAAAAAAATTGGCCAAAAATGCCATTCTGAACACACCCTTAATCGAGCCGCATGCAATTAGGGATTGGGTAAAATCACCCAAAAGTTTCTATCTTAATTTTTTCTTTGTGCATTAGTCTATCACATGCATGAATGAAAGTTTAATCTTTTCAATTTGCAAAACAAACCTGAAATTCCTTAGTCAATTCACGAAATTAAATAAACTCGAACAACGAAAAAATCCAATCACACAAACTAGAAAAATCAAGCAATCACACACGACACAAAGATTTATGTGGAAAAACCTTAAACGGGAAAAAACCAAGCAAATGTGGGTTTTAGTCATGAACGTGCCAACCAAACCCAAAAAAGGAAGATCGGCCTATGGAGCTTATAAAACCAAACCAAAATGCAATTAGGGATTGGGAATTTTTTTTGTCTAGGACCTTATCATCGGGGTCGGATCGGCGAGAAGCGGAGATCTTTAGTCGCTCGATGTCGGGTGTTTGGCTGTGAATGGACCTGAAATCCTGAAGAGAGAGTTCGATTTCTGCGGTGGGAACGGAGTAGCCTCGGTCTCTGAGCATCTCGAGGAGGGTTCTTCGTGACAGGTAGTATCTGTGACTCTCGGTGCTACCTTCGTCGACGTAGCTGCTCAGGCACCGGCTGTAGGGCTCTCCGTCCAAATCCATGTCTTGCTGCTGCGGCCTCTGCTGTTGCTGCTCCTGCTCCTGCGTATCGTCCTCCATCGCCTCCATCTCTCTCTCTCTGTCGTCCTCCATCGCCTCTCTCTCTCTAGATCGGTTGTAATCGAATTGGGAGAGCTGTGTGTGAGTGGGAGCCAAGTGAAGAAGAGGACACTGGTACCGATATGCGTTCCGAATTGGGAAAAGAGGAACAGTAACTATCACACAGTAAAAATTCCCCCGAAAAGGTTAAAAAAAAGGATGTAATCTAAACTGTCCATTTCTCTTTCCTAAATACTCCCCCATCCTAATTTTTTTGGGTTTGTTTCAATTTTTGGAAAGCTTAAATAATTATCGATATCTTTTAATTTGTAATATTTTTTATAGTCAATATGAATTTTATTTGATACTAGATCTCAATTAATTTTTTTAAACAAAGATTTCAAAATCATAAAAAACATTATCGATTATGAGTTATAGATAATTTTTTGAGATGTCCAAAAAGGTAAACAAGCTCAACAAATTGGGACGGACGGAGTATTTTCGGGGAAGTTTTTAATGAATCCTAACATTTTTGTTGTGAATAATTAAACATTTGTGTGGGGCTAAAATCAAGTGGGGTTGGTTTAGTTCGAGGGTTAGAGTCTGGATCGACTTACGCCTATTTCAACTATTCTCCTCTCCGATTTGGTCAAATGAAATCTCCTCTGGGACTAGTTTTCACAATTTACAGTCTCATCCGGAAAATCAAACCATGATTCATTATGTCTACTCCTCTCCAATATGTGCTAATGGATGAAAAAATTATTTTATACTTTGGGAGCATAGTTTTAAATAGCGGTATCGGTGTATCAGGAACCAAGATATCGAACGATACGTCGCAGGAATCGCGTGTAGCGATCGTAATTTTTTTAACTTTTTGGACGTATCGGAGCCTCCAAAGCCTGAAATAAACTGGCTGATACAGTACATATCGGCCGATATTCAAAACTATGTCTGGGAGCAATACCCCTCTTTTCACATAACTGTGTAGGGTCCCTTTTTTTTTATGGGGTAAAAAGGTAGAAGAATATTACTGTACTAAACAAAACACCGGCCAAAACCGGCAAACAAAAACCACGGCCGCAAAACTGTCGGCCAAAATCACCTACAAAACTAACAGCTGCAAACCCCTACAAAACTAACGGCCGGCCGAAACCACCTACAAAACTAACAACAACAAAAAAATACAAAAAAAGTGTAGGAAAATAAAGAACGCCGGAGCTGTCACCCGTCGCTACCGCCACCAGGAGTCCGGATCTAGAAACCCCATTTTTTAAGTGTATGATCTTGTGGGAGAGGGGAATTGCTCCAGTAGCACAGAATAATCTCTCATTGGGATGCCCTAGGGGCATTGGGTAATCTTCATTCAAAAACACCCGTGTGCGTGTGTAAGTGGGAGTGCGTGACTGGAAGAAGTTTTTGAAAATATCTCAAACAACCAAAATTTAGTAATTTACAATGGAAAAAATTGAGAGCGTGGGGATCCCAGTGAAGGATTATGTTCATGGTGAAGATAATCTAAAAATTAAAAAATTACGACTAAAAATCTAAGAAACTCACCAAGGCATAAAAAAAAGTTCTAAATTACGGTATCCTTCTATAGTTATCTCCGAATTTACAATGAAAAAAATTGAGAGGGTGGGGATCCCAGTGAAGGATTATGAAGATAATCGAAAAATTAAAAAATTATGACTAAAAATCTAAGAAACTCACCAAGGCATAAAAAAAGTTCTAAATTACGGTATCCTTCTATAGTTCTCTCCGAATTCTAAAGCCTTTTGTTTAGGTTTCGACTCCTACATGCCTAATTGCCTACTATCAATTCGTGTTCTCGGACCGGATTTAGTTCCGAGTATTTCAGTCAGTCATTAATGAGAAAAACTTGGAAGCCGATTGGGTGCCATTTGACAATACTTAGCGAGCATTTCAGTCATCCAAAAATATTTTGGACGGTCCAAATTTTAGAGAGAGAAAAATCTGAGCTATCCAAAATACTGAGTACTTTTGAACGGCCGAGATGCGTTCAAGGTCCCGCTACTTGTGCAGTACCTTATTTGCAACCAAAATTTTCTCGTCATTAAGCCGTATATCGAGTTATAAAGCAAAGTATTTTGTAAGCTAATATTTTAACTTATTTGCGTCTAATAACTTCATCAGCTTGATTAGCCTAGTAGAGTCTTATTCAGCCTATTGCAATTCACTTGGTCAAAAAATGAGATTTTTTTTAACTTATAAACAGAAAAACATTGCTTGCAGTACCTAATCTGAAACCAACTTCGTACCACTTTGAATGTAAATACCCCACCAAACTTTACAGGCTGAAGCCGAAAGCACATAATATCCTTGGATCAACAAACAGCTTAGTCCTTCTGCGGCGATATGGTTCTAAACAATTATCTAACTCCATTTTTCCCGGCCAACCATGTGCCTCGAAGGAGCCTTTATTGAGTCGAGCTTGAACAGTTCACAAACAACGGCCATACCCCTCAACAAGCTCAGAGCAAAAATCCCTTGTGACGCGAGTCAAGCTCAAGACAAAAACCAAGTGCCCAACAGTAAGAACGTTTTCACAAAATCTACGGAGTTCAAAAGGGCGTGTGCACACATGTTCAAAATGCAATCGTTGTCTCTAAATTTTCGGTTCCGCAAAATCTTCATAATGATTCTAGCTAGTAGTTCAAACAAAATCAGAACACGAATGGGAAGAAGATCAAATGAAAAATACGTCGAAAATCATTACATCAAACCTTTTGCCATCCATTTAGAAGCATAAAACTCAATTCTCCTAGTGGTTTCCAAAGTGAATCCACCTTTGGGAGTACATCTTTCTTCGAACCAAACTAAGGAGGAAGCAGCAGAAACTTCTATTCATTTTTCCTCTTAATGCAGAATCTCAGCAGGAAAAACCAAAACCAACGAGTCCCCTATCAAGACTCAAGAGGCACTAATCGTATGGTAGACAGAACGTTCAAAAAAAAAAGAAAAAAAGAGGAGACAATAAATATGATCTCCAAACTGTTCAAATTTTCCTATCAGACAAATATAAAATAAATATTCCACTTCCAAGTCAAATTTGGAACAGTAACAGAATAGGCCGTGTTTTCTATACCTGTTAAGAGAACGCAACTCTTCAGCAATAAGTCAATTGTAAATTACTTGCCAACTCCAAATCTTCTAAGCCTAAACCTTGGTGATTAGCCAATACCTAAAGTCACCTTTTCATAAGCAACTAACAAGTCAGTATTATTGAAGAAGTGTACTGCTTTCGGCGTTGATGCTTCTATTAGCTGGTGGTTGCATAACAAAACGGAATACAAGATTCAGACCTGATTCCACCTTATATCCCAAAAGTTTGCTATTTGACCACAACATGCAATGCACATGCTGCGAAGAAGAAGCTGTAACACAGCCACTGGTGGCCAAAGGCCTTGAATGGGTGAGACAGGCCACTACAAGTTTCTACGGTGAGTGGTCAAACATCGGAACGTAATGCATGTACAATGCGTGTTTTCAGGCAATTAGCCACATAAACATTGTTTTTCAGGCCCAATTCAGATTTTCAGGAGATCGGAACTCTCTCTAACTGAAATGAGCTGTTCTTGTTTCTGAGTTCTTATGTCTTTTGGCAGGAAAAAGGTTATTGAATGTTTCTTACTTCAGAAAAAAATACATGCTTACCGGAGAGTTGAAGTCTCAACAAATTCAATCAGTAGTGTTCAACCAAAAATCCTCTTCCAAAGAACCATCTATCTTATATACAACACGTGTAGTGGCCCGGTCATCCTTTTTTTAATTATTTTTTTTTACGAAAAAGGGAAAAAATCTAGGGGAAAAAAACTGCACATCAACAAAAGAATCATATAAACCAAACTACACACTTATATTCTTAACAAGTACACATAGAAACAAAATTATACATACCAAACAGGAATGGAGAAACAAATTCCACAGTAATCCACACAACTAACAAACAAGGGAAAGTTCCACAATCTTGAACATTGAACAGGAACCATGTTGAATACTACAAGACCAAACCAAACTGATCCTTAAGTCCTAATCAATTTCAGTAGGCTAAGTGAATCAATTTTCTCCATTGACCTCCGTCGAGGGTTTCATGTTCCGTGATATCCACAAACCCACATCCTTTCAAACTACCGCCTCCAAAGTCCCAAAGTCAATTTTGGTCTACTCTTTCCATTAGCGTTAGTAATCATATCACTCCTCCTAACTACCACCTCTACCGAGCCACATCAAGTTTGTTCATAGGCGAGGAACAAAAATACCAAATGACTGAACTGAGCTTTCTCTCTGTTTCTTTTTTTCCCATGAAATTTCTCATGTCTTATTAAGTTTATGCATGCTTCTCTCAATCAATAACCGAAGTAAAGTTCTCAATTGTTAATGCAGCTATGCTCCAAATATAGAATTTGGATGCCTAGTAATATCAAAAAGAAAATCCAATCACAGGAACGAATTAGTATACAGCAACAAAAAGAATCAAATAAACCAATTGTACATCTCTATCCCATTCACAGTTAACAATTACACAAAGAAATAAACTTTTACATCCCAAAAATAAACAGCTAGCAAACTTGTGAAAGCATCACAATCGCCTACACTAAAGTGGAATAAGATAGAGTAACATTAATTATTTTCAAGTTCGTTCAGAGAGACAACGACCAAGAATACCTAAGAGCTACATAATGTAGACCGATCGCATAAGTTTACAACAAATATCCCAAAATAAGACAGATATTTTCCACTTACTAGAGATTTTCCATGAAATTTTTCATGAATGTGCGCGTATTGTCAACCGCAGAGCACCATTTAAGAGCAGCAACTCGGGCACCGAATCAACCCATTCTCATTACAGTCTGTGCATCTGCTCAACTTCCCTTCCTCTTCCTCAAACACCTTCCTACTGCCATTGCAATTAGAGCACGGCATAAACCTCACATCCCCACAGTTCTCACAAACATAACCCAAATCTCGAACTGGAAAATCTCCCAAAATCTTCCCCAATTCACCACTCTCGTGAAGTTGCTTAATCTCATCCGCACCCCCAATGTACTTCCCTCCGATAAAAACTCGCGGTAAACTCACCGGTTTCCCTCCCAACACACTCTGCAACTCCTTTCTATATGCGGAGTCCATAGATATATCCCTTTCATCTACGTAAACCCTAAACCCCCTAAAAATCATCCTAACATCACAACAATCTTCGTAAGTCCTACGAATCCCGCGCAAACTAGTATAATACACAACAACTCTATCTTCAGTACCCGGCAAACACAATTGATAACTAGATAATAAAGAGACCTTACTAACCGGTTCCGGCTTTCTATCTCTGAACCCTAATGTCTTCGATGTCAATGCCCGCCTGTAACTCGAAACCACATTGGCATCCATCTTCGCCAGCAACGACTCCTCCGACAAATGCTTCCACAACGGCTTCGAATCACTACTACCATTAATCTTTTCCACCATCTCGAAAGAACTCATCGATCCGAACGCATTCGCTCCATTTTCAACAGACCCAGAATAACCATCCGCTGATGGACAGTCTTCAAGAGCTGAGGAACTGGGTTTGTGAACAAACTCGAAGTCGATTTCGTCGAGGCCTTCCATGAGCTCCCAAGTGTTGATTACAGAGTCAGGAGATGAGGGGTCTATCATCTCTTTCTCTTTAGGGTTAGGGTTTTTGTTGTCGGGATTAGGATTAGGGTTTGGGTCGATTTGGAGGAGAGAGCCGTAGGTGGTGGAGGTGAGAGAGACGAGGTGGGTGGAGTCGCCTTTGCGGAGAGGTGGGTGGTGGACAAGCGGGGTGGGGAGAGAGAGAGTGCGAGAGATTGGGGTAGGAGAGAGAGAGTACCATGAGGAAGAGTGGGAAGGTGAAGAAGATGACTGGTTGGAGAGTGGTGGTAGTGGCGGTGGTTGTTGTGGTGGTTGTTCGGTGGTGTTGGGTGCGGTGAAGAGGGTGTGGGGACGAGAAGCATAGCAACCCATCTTTTGGATTTGGATTTGGATTTGGAAAGGTGCTCTGTTCTCTCTCTGAAAAAAACCCTTTTCTTGTTTCTGTCTTGAAATTGCTTTCTGGGATATTTCTGTGGCGGCCGGAGGAGGAGAGAGAAGGGGAGGGCTTTTGGCGGGGATTGATTACTGCTTTTTGGAAACGAAAAGTGAGAGAGAGAGAGAGAGAGAGAGAGGGGGTGTGGGGGTAGTTGGGAGGTGGATTTATACTGAGGGGAGCTGGATCGCAGATGGAAGGAAAGCGAAAAGAGGGAAGGCAGATTATAGCTGTCGTTTTGATTGACGATGACGTTTCAAGTAATTGTTAGGTTGCTTTTCAATCACCCCCCTCTTTTCTATTGAAATCATACTTTTCACCTCTGTACTTTCAGAAATCACACTACACAACCACTTTACAAAAACATGTACTAGCACTCAACTCAACGAGTCAACCGGCTAGTTTTTTTTTTTTGGCTGTTAGCTAAACAAACAACGCTGCTACTCTCACACCTGCCAACGTGGCATAGGTGGGTCCCACGCCTCTTAACTAAAAAAAATTTACAATCTCTCTCTCCTCCCCTCGTCTCTCTCCCCAAAACCTACCTCCCCTTCGCTTCTTCCCACCACCACCATCATCACCACCAAAACCACCCAGGCGTAGGGCAGGGTGTACCCGACCATGGATGGGAAAGTGAAGTATGGTGATGTCCTCAGAGGTTAAGATGAGGTAGATCCTGTTCTTATGATTGACGGGGAAGGGTTTGGATCAGATGGCAGAGACTATGACTTGCTGAATGGAGAGGCGTGTGAGATTTTTGTTGTGGGAGTAAAGGTGATCGGAGTACTTGCCCGCAATGAGGACGGATAAGGAGATGTTGGCGCGCGGTCCAGTTTGTGTAAAAATGGACTGTCTGCCACCAGTTAGAGATGGACGGAGAGGGTCAAAAATATAATTTCTTCAGGTCTAGTCGATGTGAGTGTGGGTGAGATGAAGAGCTTGAGGAGCGAGATGGCGGCTGGGGGTAGAGGTAGATGAGCGATGGTGGTGGTGGTTTTGGTGGTGAGGATGGGAAGAGATTTTTTAAATTATATTCTTTTGAGTTAAGGGGAGTGGGGCCCACCTGTCCCATGTGCCATAACCACGTTGGCCTGTGTGAACGAGAGGGTGTGAAAGTACGCGGGAATCAATGCAATCAGACGGCTGTAAGAGCTCGATCTAAAATCACCCCATTTCGTGCAAATGTTTCATTGGGACCCACAAGGGGGTCCCGACACCGGTCAGTACGTGGTCGGTACCACAAGGTCGGTACCAATAGCAAGGTTCTCTAAAAGGGCATCTCAAAGTGCCAGGTTTGCCCCTCCTCCTCTTTGTATCATTCTTATTCTAAACTCCTAATATCTTAAACTCTCTTCACCATCTCCTAGCCCTATCTCCATCACTCATCATCGACAGCTAAACTATCTATTACGTACCCTAACCACTCTTTTATTTTATTGTTCCTTTCTTCTTACTAGAGAAGTTATTTCATGTCCTTAGAGCATGGTTGAGCACGAACCTGGACCACAAATTTGGGTGGGATCTACACACTTAGGGGTAGACACTATATGTTTGTGTGGTTTAAATTTGTGCTCAACTATGTCACAGGAGGATCTGGGGATCCAGTAAGGCGCTTCCTGTAGTGCACCTTGTAGTGCATACCTGGATTGTCCATCTCTACAACCGATGGCTTGGATTCGCAGATGAACTCTTAGAAGTAGTAGTTAACTCGATCTTAGCGGTAATAGTTAGCTATCATATTTGAACCTTTGATTGCCAAGAAGGACGACTCGGATGTTCACTATAGAATAATGCACTACAATTAATGTTGGACCTACAATTAATCCTCAATCCCGGTTGAAAATTACAGAACGAAAAAGAGGCTCTGTCCCTGTGGTGAACTTTGGATTATAAAACTCTTATGTATTCTTTCAGTTTCTTTGAATGAAATACTGATATTTTGCTGAATGATCCATTTGCTGTGGTCCTGTGGATGTACCCTTTTACTTAATTGAAAAACAAGGACGAAAAAAGAGAGTAAAATTACAATTTTTCGAGTTTGCTTGCAACTTCAGGGGCGTGGTGGTTCTGTAACCACTTGTGTTTTGTTTGTTCTCGAGGTGATTTTGGAAGTTTTTGTGGTAAAAATAAAGAGTCATCAGGTGATTTTAAAATGAGCACGTTTTTATTTATTTATTCATAATTGTCCATTTTTATTTACAAATTCCAATGCATTCATAGGAAATAAAGTTCAAGCCTAGGTCACATAATTCGGGTGCATGAGCGGGAGCGCGTACGTAAGTAGAAAAGTGTCTTACGGAAATTTCATACAAGTAAAATTTGGGAGAGCAAGAATTAATAACGGGAGCTTAGACAGTGAGAGGGTAGAGCGAATGAAACTAGCTCCTAACCTTTCCCTAAACTGACGAGTGAGTCGTTGAATTTTCTTTCGAGGAATTAATTGGCAACGACAATCACCAATCTTGACATCAATCCAAAGTTGAATTTTAAGTCCTACGGCATTTTCCTTCTGCTTTCCCACGAAATTATTGGAAGGCAAAGCATATCCCAATTTCCATCTACCAAAGAAAGAGCAACAAACAGTGGTTTTCTCTTACGATCTAATTATCTGCTCAATTTTCTCTGGTAAGTTATCTTCCACAATCCTAGTAGCTAGGGAAATATGGCAGAAAGAATTCTGTCAGGTATTGCAGCAAATGTTTTGTCGAGTTTGGGTTCGTACGCAATTCAAGAGATTGGATTAGCATGGGGGTTCAAAAAAGACCTGAGTAAGATGGAGAGCATGGTCTCCACCATAAAAAATGTTCTTTTAGATGCACAAGAGCGGTCGATAAGCAACCGTGCTGTGAAAGAATGGCTTGAAAGGCTCGAACTCATACTTTATGATGCTTATGACTTGTTGGATGAGGTTGCAGCCGAGACTAAGACAAGGCAAGTGGAATCTCAGACTAGCTTGGCGAGAAAGGTACACTATTTTTGTACAAGCTCAAATCCACTTGTGTTTCGATATGTCATGGGTCGTAAGATAAAAGATATTAGGGAGAGGCTAAATGAGACCGTTTTACAGATGAATAATTTTCAATTTGTCGTGAAACTTGTTGAAAGGCAAATTGAGACTATTAGAAGGGAAGAAACCTCCTCATTTGTGAATGCTTGGATGACTATCGGAAGAGAACATGACAGAGAAAAATTAGTTAGGTTGTTATTGTCCTCTCGTGATGCGGAGGATGTTGCCATCATTCCCATAGTTGGAATTGGAGGTCTAGGAAAGACCACCCTTGCACAATTGGTATACAATGACTGTAGAATTCAGAATCACTTTACCAAAAGATTGTGGGTCTGTGTCTCTAATGAGTTTGATATCAAAACAATCCTAATAAAAATATTGCAAGCAGATGATCAGCAACGTGGGAGCATTACTAGTTATAGAAACGAAGGGCTTGGGCAATTGCAAAACCGGGTTAGAAATATTTTGAGTGACGACAACATTCTCCTTTTTTTGGATGATGTGTGGAATGAGGACCGTGTAGAGTGGAAAAAAATAGAGGATTTGTTTATGACGCTAGGAAGAGGAATGAGAATTGTTGTAACCACACGCAGTAAGATGGTTGCTTCAATTGTCAGAACCAATACCGTGGAACCATATGAACTTGAAGGTCTTTCAGAAAATGACTGTTTAGATATATTGGTGAAATGGGCATTTAAAGAAGGGGATGAGAACAAGTATCAAAACTTAGTCAACATCGGTAGAGAAATAGTGAAGAAGTGTGGAGGTGTACCTCTTGCGGCGAGGACTTTAGGAGCGCTATTGTTTTCAAAAACAAATGAGCGTGATTGGTTGTCCGTGAGGGACAATGAGATGAGAGCTATTGTTCAAAAGGAGAATGATATCTTACCTATATTGAAGTTGAGTTATGACGAAATGCCGTCATATTTAAAGCAATGCTTTGCATATTGTTCACTGTTCGAGAAAGATAAGATTATCGATGGGAAAAAGTTGTTATATGCTTGGATCGCCCAAGGGTTTGTCCAATGTTCAGGCATGAATGAAGAATTGGAAGATATAGGTGAAAATTATTTACAAGAGCTGGTAAGGAGGTGCTTTCTTATACCATATCATGGATCGACGTATTATGATCCGAGTGGAAGGGAACAATACATAATGCATGATCTTGTTCACGACCTTACACAATATGTGGCAGGTAGTGAATTCTTGAGTATTAAAGGGCTTATTACCAAGGCAATTCCTGATACGGTTCGGCATGTATCATTTGAGTTGAATACATATTGCGAATTGCCAAGACTTTTGATTAAAACCAGGAAATTGCGGACCATATTCTACCCAAGCAACACAGATCCCATGTCTGAATCATCTGTTCAACAAGATATCACAAGTTTTAAACGCTTACGTGTGCTAGAAGGATGTCGCTCCCTAGACAACATTTTCTTGCCAGAAAAGAGAGGGAAATTGAAGTTGTTAAGGTATCTTAGTTTAAATGGAGTTCAAAGTCTCCCAAAATTGCTTTGCGAGCTATTAAACTTGCAATACTTGGATCTTTCGGAGTCACAGGTCTTCGAATTGCCTGAAGATTTTGGGAAACTAAGTAACCTGCGGTTTTTGTGCTTGTCAACAACATTGACATGTCTTCCAGAAAATGAAATTGGTAGGTTAACTTCTCTCCGAACGCTGATCATATACCGGTGTACATATTTGACTTCTTTGGGTGAAGCGATTGGACATCTCTCTTGCCTCCGGGAATTGGTCGTAGACTGTTGTGATGAGCTGGTTTCATTGCCAGCTGACTATAGGCACCTCACTTCCCTCGAGCGTTTGGAAATTAGTTTTTGTCGAAGGCTTAATTTTTCGGATGACGAAGATTTAAAAGGGCTTAGAAGCCTTAAGAAACTATTATTCAATGGTCTCCCAGGGTTGGTGAGTTTGCCCAAAGGGCTTCAGGAAGCTGCTGCTACACTCACTCAGTTGGAAATTGTATCTTGTTGGAATTTTACTTCACCGTCAGACTCCATCCTCCCAAATCTCATATCCCTCCAATCACTGAAAATTTGTCATTGCCGTAAGGTTCGATCCCTGCCGGAAGGGATGCAGAGCCTCACTAAGCTACACTATTTGAATATTTTTATGTGCTATCCTGACACCAACAGATATTGCGAAGGAGGAGAGGATTGGCTGAAGATCGCCCACGTACCTACAATTGAAATCTTTTAGATGAAGGTCTTCGAGCATTTCAGACCTAACACAATCAATCGCAGGTATATTCTCTGCATTCTTTTGTAGAACTTTGTTCAATATCGACAAGATTTCACGTGCTCATAGATTCGGTGTTTGCAGTTTGGAATGCACCTTTTGCTTTAATTTCACAAGCCACCGGTAGCTAAACCTCTCACATTCAATTTTTTATTAAATTTGATGTCAAACCTCTTCTCTTCATTTGAAATTCGCATGTTCCACCCATGGAGCCTTAGGATCAAGAAAATTCATATGATGAGAATAATTAGACACAATATTACACTTGAGCACAACACTAATGTATCACGTGCATATAGACTCCTATAATTTGGTGATCGCCATTGCTAATCAAAATCTACAAGGAGCATCTCCAACCCATATGTCAAAAGTGAGGCGGCAAGTTGAGTTCTCAAAATAGGCATATGAAACTAATCCAACCCTCGTACCTTGCTCTGCAACATGACCCTTTATGCCAAATTTGAAGGCAACTTCTTCACATGCCAAATCAACTTTTATTTAAAAATTCAAAAGGTATTAAATAAGAGAATTCGACATAAGGGTTGGAGAGTGAGGGTTTGATGTCAAACTGGAGATGCCAAAATGCAACATAAGCTTTAAAAAAAAAAATGACATCTCCAATTTGAAGCCATGGGTTAGACGCTCCTAAGCACTAGCTTAATTTTGAGTTCATCTACTCTTCTAATTTGGTTGTGCTTTGTAGTTATATTTTTCACAGGTAGCTGATCGATATGAATTGGTAGCTATTTTCCATTTGTTCTGCTCTACTTGTATGTGTTGTGGAGCTTGAGTCTTCTGGGTTCCTTGTGCTTGGCGTTGTGTTAGTGTTGGTGTTGCGGTTCTGGCCTTCATTCTCATCACAGTTAGTCAATTTGTTTGGTGGTACTTGCTCCGTTGAGACATTTGTAATGCTATTCTCCATGATGGCTGTCGTTTCTTCGCTTCATTTTGTAGACGTGCTGATTTGTTTGGTGAATCATGTGTAAAGAAACGCTTATATATTCTCTCATTTGCTTTGAATGTATGACTTATGTTTTGCCAATAGAAGGATCCATTTCCTATACATGTCTTCTTCTACTAAATTGAAAAGAGAAGTATTGTTGAAGTCACAACTTACCTTTGAAAACAATACCATCTCCAAATTCAATTTTGAAATAGTATCAACATTGCATGGAGATTTTCAGAATTGATCTAAGCTCCCTCAGACTAGCTACAAAAGTATCTGCCAAGAATTTCTAGATTTTGCTTGCAACTTCAGCGGTGTGGTTCTTTTAATGACTGTGCCAAAATTACTTTTGGGTTTGCTTTAGTGTCGAAAGGCCAAAAATAACAACTTTGCTTCACTAGATTTGTGCCATTTTCACGCAGTCTCAAGTCAAGATGATTGAATTATACTTGTGTCAATTTTCAATTGGCTACTGATAATGCTCCCAAACATCGATTTTGCTTAGAAGTGATTGTCCATTACAAATTTCACATCCTAGACAATAGGTGAAGTTGCTATTGTAGGGAAGCACGAGAAAGACAAACGGGGTTCCACTTTTTGTTGCCCTGAATCTCAACCTTTCTCTTCCTTTGCAACCTCAAATCCCTCAATAGCCCTTTGGATTGAGGGGTTCTAGAGAAAAGAAAAGAAATTGCGACAAAAGAGATTCCATCCCATGTTTGGACGGCTAAACATGTGAGAAATGGTGGGAGAGGGTGAGAATAGGTGAGAGAGGGCTTTTGGCGGGGATTGATTACTGCTTTGTAGAAGCTTACGAGAGAGAGAGAGAGAGAGAGAGAGAGAGGTGAACGCGGTTTATATAGCTGTCGGGTTTATTCAAACCAACTCTGTCAATTCCTCTATTTTGAAGAGAGTTTATTTAAAAAGTGTATATAGAATATCACAATTTATACAAAGTCAAACCATAAATTTTTATTCTCTCTCTATTTCTTAAACATATCTTCAATCATTTTCAAAGCACAATGTTCTCTTCAAATTCGAAATCATAACAATTTCAAATATTCGATAAATATTTCGATTATTGGTCTCATATTAAAGGAATTATCGATATGTTACATTGGGACCAACTTTGTTTGCACTGTATATCATCCTAGTTATGTTAAAGCGAAAAATGAAAAAGACATTGCCGGTCCATCCTTAAAAAAAAAAAAACAAAAAACAAAAAACCAAAAAAAAAGTCGCTCAACGCCAATGTAGGACCCATACTCTGTTCGTGGAGGTGGGTGGATGACGGATCGCACTACCACCGCAGGATCCCACCGGATATGCATCTTTGCACCTTCATCGTCGCCGTTGGAGAGCTCTAGAAACAGCTACTTGAACCAAACCAACCAGGGTCAACGTGCCAGACTTGGAACTCCATAGTTGGGTCTCCGAAACTCCAAAAATGATGGGGAAATCGGGAAATCTTTTCTCCTTAAGGAGTGAATCTCAACTGTTTCTCAACCATGGAAGTAGAAGAGGAAAGGAGAGTGAGTTCAGAAGGGAGGGGGATTGGAAAAAGGGGGAAAAGAAGGAAGAGGTTCATGGGCAAAAAAGGAAGGGAAGGGGGCGGTTGGGATGGGGCAGCGGATCCTCAGTCCTGTTTTCCTTGTCCCACACCTTTGTCCCACCCTCACACAAATGCCACGTGGCTCACTTCTCTCATTCTTCCAATTCTCTCGAACATCGTTAGGACATCCCAACAAACTTCCTAAATTGGCTCTCATCCCTATTTTAGGGAGTCAAACCCCAAAGTTAGGCTCCAAGAGACTCCCTAAACCCCTCCCTAAAATACAAAAATGAATAGTACCTCCCTAAAATCCCCCCCATTTAAGGAGGCACTATTCAC
>JAXBDA010003922.1:0-31710 GCA_036023075.1 Gaultheria prostrata | reverse complement strand
CGGGAAAGGCTTGATCCAAGCAGTTTTAGCAAAAACTGTAAATATACAGTTTTTGCGAAAACTGCTTGGATCAAGCCCGGGATTACAGTTTTTGCGAAAACTGCTTGGATCAAGCCCTTCCCGGTATTTGTTTTTGATGATTTCTCGTGGGGACCCTTAAAAACACGTTTTGAACACATTGGATGGTTCGGATCATAAAAAAAATATCAGGAACGTGGAGGTTCGGATCCCGGACTAGAAGTGCTCCCTATGTATATATATATATTTATTTATTTTTTATTTTTGTTTCCACGTGGCGTGTCCCCCGCCGTGTCCGTGTCTCCATTTTTTAGAATTCCCGTGTCCCCCTGTCCGTGTCAGTGTCCGTGTCCGTGCATCATAGGTGCCATGTATCGTTTCTTTCAACCTATGAGAGTGTAAAGCTTTTGCAGTAAAATTGGATCAATTATAGTATGTACCCATGCACTGATTATGTATACTATGTTTCTTTATCCCTTTGTCGACTAATACTTGGTTATGGATGTTATGGTTCTAAACAAAGTGGAAGGCCAATGTCTTCAGTTTGCACTCCCCCAAACAATTCAGCTTTGGTTTGATGGTTAATAATCCAACTTGAGCAATGAAGAATTCCTTTGGTTGCTTTTCACATACAATACCTGATGTTTGTTTCCTTTAGTTAGATTTGTGTCAAGTTTATTATTCGGAGCTTTCCGGGGAACAAAGTTTCTGACTATGTTCATTGCCTCTGTTCCTTTATCCAGTCTTTCCAATGAAGTGGGAAGGCTTATCTCTTCCATAAGGTGTAAATTGCTTCTTAATTTTGGGAAGCCATTAAAGGGTCTTATTGTCAAACTCTTCTTTGCACAACTTTTGTTTTGGGTATATGAATTAGCATTTGTTCAAGTCATGAGATACCATCTATTTTGAAAGCTTTCTCTCTTGTTCCTCTTGGAATTCAGAAGTTATCAATTGGATTTCCTATCAAGTCTCTTTCCCTTATTAAATCCCTTCACAGGTCAATGATCCAAATACAAACTAGAGGGGGAAAAGGTGTTTGAGATTTATTTATTCTTTTAACTGGACAGGTTTAAGGTTTGAAGCCCCTGATGGAAGCAACTGCTGTGCAAGTCATGAAACAAATGCTGGCGGAAGTGATGCAGATGACATTTTGATTTCTCTTTATACTAATTGTACATTCTTAATCCCCACTGTTGCTTTATTCAGCTTTTGGATTGGTAATTTATCATTTTAACAGCTGCACTATTTTGCCCTTATGACTTGTACCAAGACTCCATTGTTAATACCGGGTTTACTGTTACATTCAAACTTCTGTTGGAACATCTATGCTTGCAACGGCAATGGTATTATACAACTCACTGGGGGTTACCTTCTCAGATAAATTGTAAAACGAACTGCTAATAAGCTGGATTCTTTTAGCTCAAGCTCTGACCAAGTCTCATTCAGTGAATTCATGGGTGCCAAAACGTCTTCTTTGGGGTTTGTCAGACACCAATTAGGATAACCCTTACCAGACTTAGGTTCATTATTGGCGTTAGGTATCTTGCAGTGAATTTTGGGGTCTCATTTCCTCTTGATGATCCATGATAGTTTATAATTGAAATAGAATGAGGATTTATTTCTCCTTACCTGGAAATGAGGAACGCCCAATGGGTCTTTGGTTCTAAGTTTCATAATTTGGCACCTGTATTTTCCTCTTATGGAAGTCTTTATTGTTAATTATCTTGATCTATGTTACTTGCACTTTGTACGAGTGCGTGTCTATGTGTCACACTTATCTAATTCTCAGATCCACGACACTGGGATTTTGAAATATTCATCTGCTTTAGTATGTTTCATTTTTTTTTAAGGTAAACTGTGTTTATAAGGTGGCATGTATCATTTCATTCACAATATAAGAGTATTATGCTTTTGCAGTGAAATTGGATCAATTATAATATGTCATGCACTGATTATATATTCTATGTTTCTTTATCCCTTTGTTGACTGATACTTGGTTATGGATGTTATGGTCCTAAACAAAGTGGAAGGCCGTCTTCAGTGCACTTCCCCAAACAATTCAGCTTTGGTTTGACGGTTAATAATCCAATTTGAGCAGTAAAAAATTCTTTTGGTTAAAGCACCGACACTTCTAGAGGTCCCCGTATCAGAGTGTCTTTTTTGAATTTTTTTATAGGGGACATGGCTGGGACACGTGGGTGACACGACAGGGGTCAAACTGTAATTTTTTAAATTTTTTTGGGGTCAATATGTATTTATTTAATTTTTAGGGGTCAAATTGTAATTTTAAAATTTTGGGGGGTCAAACTGTAATTATTAATCTTTAAGGTAATAATTGTTTAATTTTTTTAAATATATATATATATAGGAAGAGGATCCTATAGGGGCTCCCTTACATAGCTTATGTAAGGGATTTTTCGTTCGAGATTTAATTTCGACAATCCGAACCGTTAGATGCGTTTAGAATGTGTTTTTAAGGTCCAACGCGAGGATTCGTAAAAAAACAATACCCGAAAGGGCTTGATCCGAGCATTTTTTGATAAAAACGTTATACATGGCGTTTTTTCAAAAACTGATCGGATCAAGCCCTTCCGGGTATTTTTTTTTTATGAATTCTCGCGATGGACTTTAAAAACATGTTTTAAACACATCTAACGGTTCGGATCGTCTCGGATCATTGAAATTCAATCTCGAACGACAAATCCCTTGCATAAGACTTATGTAAGGGAGCCCTTATAAGATCCTCTTCCTATATATATATACACACTTGTATATATATATACGACAAGGATCTAGTCAGGACTCCCTGACTTTAAAAAAATCCGGACTTTGCATTTCCCGACCATTTGGCTGGGAAATGGCCGGGAAAGGGAGGTCCGGATTATTTTAAAGTGCGGGAGTCCGGACCTGAGCCCTTCCCGGTCATTTTTTTTTGCCAAATCCTCGCGTAGGCCCTTGAAAACACATTTTAAACACATCCAACGGTTCGGATCCCGACCATTTGGCCGGGAAATGGCCGGGAAAGGGAGGTCCGGATTATTTTAAAGTGCGGGAGTCCGGACCTGATCCGGATCATATATATATATATGCCGTGTCCCCTGCCGTGTTCGTGTCCCTTTATTCAGAATTGCCGTGTCCCGTGTCTGTATCCGTGTCCGTGTCTGTGCTACATAGGTTGCTTTTCACATACAATGCCTGATGTTTGTTTCCTTTTGTTAGATTTGTGACAAGTTTAATCTTCGGAGCTTTCTGGGGTACAAAGTTTCTAAGTATGTTCATGGCCTCTGTTCTTTTATCCTGTCTTTCCAATGCAGGCATCGGAAGGCTTATCTCTTCAATAAGGTGTAAATTGTTTCTTAATTTTGGGAAGCCATTAAAGGGTCTTATTGTCAAACTCATCTTTGCAAAACTTTGTTTTGGGTATATGAATTAGCATTTGTTCAAGTCATGAGATACCATCTATTTAGTAAGCTCTCTCTTGTTCCTCTTGGAATTGTAAGGCACGTATCCTTTTCTTTTTCTTAGTATGGATGTGTTTGGGTGTGGAGTGGAGGGGAGGGGGAAGCCCTACACATAGGTACAGGTCCATATAAGAAAGTGCAGTGTTGAAGTCACCCCAAGGATTAGCCAACCAGGCTATTAAGTGACGATAGGAAGAAGTTCTAGCAACTTTGGCAAATAAGGACGTTCGTGGACAAACCGTTATGCTTGTGCCTCAATCGCAATCAAGTCTAAAACATGGTTGAGGAAAAAAATATGATAGAAGTTCCTTGCTTGGCGCAGTTGTCTGCACCTAAATTTACTTTTTCGAACTGCCTGATGGATATCGAAATTATATTCCATGAATAGCTTAAATTTTGTAGGAATAATCACATCTCCTACTGCAATAGACAAATATTGAGATTCAGCCCTTTTCACCAATATCAGGTGCCATCAAAATTCTTAAAACCTTGGCATTCCCTAAAATGCAATTATATATTATCATCTTGTACCTATGCGACGGGATTCCTTGCTTGCAGTCAATTCTTTCAATCATCGTTTTCTTCTTTGTTATCCTTGTATATTGGTATTAAGGGTTTTTAGAATGTTGGTATCTGAAGCTTTAGTTGCTTAACAAAGAATATTGGCTTCACAGTTCACCGTGTTGATTAGCCTGTGATTCCCCTTGTTCTACATGTCCAAATGCGTATAAGCAAAACAGCAGAGAGAGTGGGAAAATGATGTTCTTGATATTCAGCATATGAAACAAGGAGTTGTATAATAGAGGATGCTTGTGATTGGATATTTACTTGTAACTGTCACTTCCCCTCCAAAAATTCTTGATTCCCACTTGTTTTGATCATGGATTGGATTTATGAAAGAGAAAAGATGAAGGGAAAATTCGGAAGTAATCCTTTGGATTTCCTATCAACTCTCTTTTCCTTATTAAATCCCTTCACAGGTCACTGACGACTAGAGGGGGAAAAGGTGTTTGAGATTTCTTTATTCTTTTAAATGGACAGGTTTAAGGTTTCCGCCACTGATGGAAGCAACTGCTGTACAAGTCATGAAGCACATGCTGGTGGAAGTGATGCCGATGACATTTTGATTTCTCTTAATATTAATTGTACATTTCTTAATCCCCACTGTTGCTTTATTCAGCTTTTGGATTCTTGAATGGGTAATTTATAATTTCAACAGCTGCACTATTTTGCCCTTCTGACTTGTACAAAGACTCCATTGTTAATACCTGGTTTACTGTTGCATTCAAACTTCTGTTAGAACATCTATGATTGCAATGGCAATGGTATTGTACTTTTGGTTAAAGATACTTTGCTTCTAGAAACATATTCGGATAATAGAGGACATTTGTTTACTGTTCGCAACTTCTAGTTTATATGAATTCCATGAATAGGATCCTCTTTTCCTTTCTTTTTTTGAGAAAACACGAGAAAGATAGAATCAATATCCTCCAACATAACACTGAAAAATAATGAAAAAAATACCACGTGCGACCCCACTAGTATTACTAAGATGACGCAAAAACGTACATATTCCTGGCATGCATGTGTCATCCATTAAAACCTTTTAATGTAACAAATTAGTTTTGCATAAGAGCCTAAGGCTCCCTAAGAAAGGTGAGAATGGTTGAATGGCAAAAAAAAAAAAACCCTTAAAATACCTCGACATAGATGTCTAATGTTAATGTCTGAAACCCTCTATGGCTAATGTTAATGTCTGAAACCCTAGATCGACATGTTTGGAACTCCCCCCTTGCTGCATACTTGTATATCTGAGTCACTCTAAATTTGCTCTAGTTGTAAGTTGTATCCTGCTTGCAAGTGTGATCAGGTTACGCATGGATATGAAACCGATCTGTTTTTTTTTTCTTTTTCTATTTTCCAAGTACAGTTTTCCATTTGCTTTGAGTATAATACAACCCATGGTTTCATTGCAGATTAGTAACAGGAAACAACTCTTTTCACCCGAAACCTGTAGAAGAGCAACACTAGGGTTTTCACACAGACCAAAAGGCTAGGAAAATATCCACCTGATATGGCGATCAGCGGTAGAGTTTACCAGGACAACCTGAAGGAGGAAGCCTATTTCGCTCTTCCCAAGCACTATCTAATTGATTCGTACAAGCCCATTAGAAGGAAGGCCCTTAGGACCATTGTGTACTTATACGTAAGTATTCCTTAAAAGTAGGGTTTTTGTATTTGAGTTTCTTCTCTCTTATTACTATCTTTTGGCATTTGAATTTTATTTCTCTTTTTAATAGAATTTGGAGATTAAATCTCGGAGCTTTGAAGATGACAACGAACCTATCCTCGATGCTAGCGTCCCTTATGTGGCAATGAATTTATTCGATCGTTTCATGTCGCGACACAAAGGATTGGTACGAATTGTTTTTCAGTTTTTTCTTTGCTTACGAATTCAGTTGGGTTCTGTTGAATGATGTTTTGTTCTTCATTTTTAGCATTCTAGCACTGCAGAAGTTTGTGCATTAGGATGTTTCTTCCTCGCTTGGCAGCTGCACTCTCAGAAGTTCACTGGGGAGGGCTACTTTGTGAGTTTTCTGTTATTAAGCTTGGTTCAATTTATGTTGGTATTTGCTGATTTAATTTATTGTTCATGGGCTCAACTTGGTTATATATAGAATAATGAAGTGTATATAGAACGTGTATGATCATACATGGATATAAATTGATCTTGTTATGAAATTATTGAAGTTATGTGATGAACATTTAGTTACAACGTTATGTCAGCACAAAGGGCCTGCTGTTTTCCATTTTTGCAGCAACATATTTTGCCACTTGGGAACTGCACGGTTAGTTAAGTCATTTGCGGCTTACACCCACAATGCTCACGCGAAAGTAACTGCATAGTTTAGGAGGTGATAACTACTGGACAGTTGATTCAATATAGTCAGTTGAAAACAAAGATTATCCAGTAGAGTCCTTATAACTACTTCCTATTCTTTCTTCAGCCCATATGCTCATCAATCTTACTGTGTACCTGATGGGATAAAGTTATGTTCTTAAGTTCTTTACTATTAGTCTATTATATTTAGAAGGGGTCTTCTTTTCACAGTATCCCTTACAGTGTTGGTGTAACACTCGTAATCTTTCAGTGCATTAGTTTTGTATTGGTTTAGATGTTGACTTGATTGTCCAAAATATGTATGTGGCAATCTTTTCATTGTCTTGTAGAGTAACTGTATACAATACTATGGTCTATGGGACTTGATTTGTGAGTTGGATCCGTAAGTGGATGTATATTCATGCAAGGGATTAGGTGTCCAAAATTGTGTGTCCCATGTGGAGTGGCGAGGTGAGGTGAGTAGTGGCAGTGTGTGAGGTGTTAGCGTTAGTAGATGTGAACATGCCCATATATAGAGAATAAATCCAATAGACTTAATAGAGTGAAAAGGGGGAAGACAAGAAGGAATTGAGATTTCAAGGTAACAAAAATTTCACAGGAGGGAGAGATGATAGTTGAGTTTCTTCTCTTTGCATGTTTTGGAATTTGTTAAAACGGATAAATTGTAGGGTTAGTTTCTACCATGGGGAATCATGTGATCTTGATTGCTTTTGGGGTTCCCAAAAGAGTGGTAAGTCTTTTGTTTTCATTCAAATGGGATCAGGTTATTGCTTCACAAATTAAATTGGATAAGTGGGTTGTTTCCGGGAAAAATAGGGAAACTACTCACACTATATTGAAAACGTGTGGAAGGATTTATATGATCCGGTGTAGTTGCATCTATGAGTTCTGGGGTACGCCCTAGTGCGATTGGGCTAATTGGTGGTCCTTTGACATCGGTCATGACCTAACCCTGGCTATGTGTTTTGGCTGCTTAACGGGTAAGGGGACAAAATCTTCTGAGATTTGAGTCGTTAGTCATTACATTTTTTGTATCAGAGCCTAAGTTTTTAGTATTGAACCTATGAGGGAATCCCGTGGGTGAGTGATGTAGAATAATCATGTCTAAGTAAGTTTGTAGAAGTTGGTAGAGCTGGGCAACCTCATCTTCTTTTCCATACTCTTACAGTATTTTTCATTTTCACCACAAGATACGAAATTGGTGAAAAGAAAGTAAAGTTAGATTTGATTGCGATGGTAACTTGTTCGGTAGTTTCCACTTAGATTGTATTAAAGGCTGGGAGATAAGAGTAAGTGGGTAGTTCTTGTTTTAATAATAGTAGCTAGTGGAAGTTAATGGAGTTCCAATAGGGACTCCTTTGTACAAAGATGTCACTAATTCCAATTTCACTTTCCAGATTTGGATTGACTTGCTTTAACCATGTATTCATTATGACTATCTGGATTAGAACACCATGTTCTTCTTATCTGTTGATTACTTAGTCTTCATAGTCCTTAACTTTGTAATTTATTGCTATTAATCCTACTTTGCCTCCACAGTTGGATAACTGCCAACTCATTTTTTTTTTTGTCATGGTAGTGAATGTCAGTGCATCTTATTGGCTCTAGCCAATGATTAGGTGTGTGGCTTGCATACGACGGAAATTTTTATTTTCATTCCCGTTACTCTTTGCAATTAGTGGAGAGCCCGCCCAGTCTCATATACTAGTCTTTGGAGGTCATAATTATCAATGTGTGACAAGCTCTAACACTCAGCGCCTGTGGAGAGGTAAACGACGGATCCATAACATATGAATCACAACAAACAACGAAAGAAGGTGACAGGCCGCCCAGGCTCATAGACTAGTTTTTGGAGGTCATAATTAATCAATGTTGGGACAAGCTCTAACAGTATTATAATGGGACACGGTCAACTACATGTCGGATACGGTCATACGGACAAAGGCATGTTGGGCACGTGTCAGGGATGTATCCATGCCCCAGACATCTAGGAAACCAGTACGTGAGGCTCAGCTGCGTGTCAGTGCTTGTTTCCGGATAAGTGTAGGGTTAGTTTCTACCATGGTGGAATCAAATGATGCGATCTTGATTGCTTTTGGGGTTCCCTACATATCTTTATTTTTTCATTCAAGTGGGATAAGGTTACTGCATGGATTCTAAACCACTTAAATTTTACAAATTAAATCAGTTAAGTGGGTGGTTGTCCAAAATTTGTGTGCGCTGCATGTGGAGTGGTATGGTGAGGTGAGTAGTGGCACTGGCTGTGTGAGGTGTTAAGCGTGAGCAGATGTAATATGCCCATATGTAGGGATGTTCTCCAATAGACTGAATAGAGAAAAAAGGGCAAGGGAAGAAGGAGATGGGGTTTCAAGGTAACGGAAACAGCACAGAAAGAGGGAGAGATGATAATCGAATTTCTGTTCTTTGCATGTTTGGAATTTGTTAACAGATAAGTGTATTGTTAGTTTCTATTATGGGTGAATCAAATGATGTGATCTTGATTGCTTTTGGGGTTCCCAACACAGTGGTAACTCTGTTATTTTCATTGAAGCGGGATCATGTTGTTGCATGGATTCTAACCAATTTAATTTGCTAATTATGTTGGATAAATCTTTTATATTTCAAGGGCATTGATCTATGAGTACTTGAATTTTGCATTAATGGTTTCAGAGGAAGCACGGAGTGAATCTTGGCCTAAGGGGGCTAAAAGAGATCCAAGAGGAAATTTTGGGTGTCTTGGAATTTAGGTTGTGGCCCATTACACCATTGTGCTTCATCGATTATTATTCTTCCCTATTTGAACTTCAAATGGTTAATGAGTTCCAGCACATGGTGAGGAGAGTCATAATTCAATCCCAAGGAGGTAACTTTCTTATTAATGCTGTAAATTCATTTCATTTGTGACACGAATTTATATCTCACTTGGCTACTGATGAATTTTTCTTGCTTTTGTCACAGAATTTGGTTTATTAGGGTATAGACCATCTCATATTGCGGCATCAGCTTTTCTTGCGGTGGATTCTCACATCACGCTTGACTCATTTGAGGTTTCTCTTGGAGCGGAAAAGGTTCGTCCGGATAAATCTTTTTGGATTTCGTTTCTAACATTTGTGTCGATTAACTCTAAGTTGACTTCTCAGGAAGAGATACAGTGTTGTTTGAAGGCAATTCAAAAAGTCCTTAGGCAATGCAAATTGGAAAAGGTGGACAAGATGAAGATGGACTTTGAGCTCAATTGGTTGGATGATGTCCCTTGTGCACCATCACTGATAAAGTAATAGGGGCATAAAACTTAGTCTTACAAATAGATTGATACTGCTAAACTCTAATTTCGACCTAACAGATTATGTTTTTATTACTGTACAGGGCAATTAATCTTGATCATAGATGTGATGAAAGTATACTCCTGAAACTTGAAGTGAAACTCTACTGCTTAGAGGTGGAAGCGGATAATTGGCTACACAGAAGCACTGGGTTCTTACTTCTTTTGAAGAATGATGATCAGAAAAAGTTGGTGAGGCTGGTTGTGCGGGATTTCAAGACTGATTGGGTAAAGGCCAGCCATTGGATTGTTAAGGATATTGCAATTGAGCAACACATCGACTCTTGTGCATGGCAAGCGGTGGACTACATGTTAGGAACACCTAGAAAGGAAGCTTTTTGTGCTATTTTTCAATCTGCAAGGTACTGTCAAGAGTTTGTAAATGTTGTTGAGAGTTTGTGAGGCATAGATCTTGCTCTTTGTATATTTGGACCTTTCTTTCTTAATCTGCACTGATGTATCTGATCTGAATTACTGAATTTGAGAAGCATATGATAACTGTTGATGCAATTTTATTTGGGTTGATTGCTTTATGTTGCAGTGAGCACGTGCTTAAATTTTTTCAGTTAGCCTTGATATACACTCTCTGTTGGTTTCCATGCTTTGTTTGGGTTTGAGAATGGGACCAGTTTAAGTATTTGTTGCTTGGGTTTTGCATCATGTACTTTTTGGACACTTGGGAGACACCCGTCTCCAAATTTTCGCCCCCCGACAAAAATGCACCCAACATGGCCGAAATCACCAAACAAGCTGCTACTCTACGGAAACCCAGCAACAATTACATACAAACCCAGCCTTAAAAAGGAGCATCATCCAGAAGCATTTAGGAACAAAACACTTCCTGGGAGGCCCCGACTTCTGCAGAGCTATTTTACGTTGTGAAGGGCTCACCTTCCTCCCAGGACCATAGGAAGTCCCTTATGGAGTTCAACAGTCTTGCGAGTAGCCTGTATACAAGCAGTGCATTGATCTTGAAAATCCTTTGATATTTTTCCTTCCGTATCATATCTGGTACACACAGTAGCAGCCATCGGATATATGATAATCGAACTTAAGAAGCTTTTCCCTCGAGAAATTTGGACGCACCAATCACAAACTTCCTTCTATTTGAATGAAGCACCTTGAGAGCAATTGATCCTGTCCCAAGCCGATAGCCATACATTCCTTGAGAATGGGCATTCAAAGAACAGATGTTGAGGACTCTCCCTTGCCCTGCTACACAGGACACAATCTGCCACCACTTGCATACCCCCAGCTGCCAATCTATCATTTGTACTCAGCCTATTCTGAATGGCCAAACACAAGATAAAAGCCCACCTTGGGACATTCTTCCCAAACCAGACAATCCTTCCCCTATTCTGAACCTGATTCTTGGTTCGAACAGCCTCCTAAGCTGAGCTAACTGAAAAAACACCACTAGAATGGTCCAAACACCCGGCAGAACCTGTTATATTGATATCTGGAAGAAAATTGGGAGAAGTTTGAGCCACCATGTACTGGGTAACTCTGTTCCTCAACCTTGGCCATCTCCTGGCCATTGTGAATGGTTGATGAGACCTTAGCATGCAGCGACCCACCGAAATCGTATCCTTCTCATCACCAATATCATACTGAATCCGAAGCCTCCCCAAGTAACTAATGCTAAACAACTTCTCTAATAGTCTTTTGGACAACAAACTTGTTTTCACCTGACCTTAGCACAATAATGATTTAGCCCAGCGCCTGATCATAGAAATCAGGGCACCTTCTACTTCCTTCAAAACTTCACTAGGTATGATAAGAAAGGAGCTCCAATGCACTTTTTTTTTTTGTAAATTTTTTATTTACATGGTTCCAAGCTCCAATGCACTTGGTTACTGAAGAGCACTGATTGGATAAGTTGTGCACTGATTTTGGCAGACCAGCTTTGAATTCTCTTCAAGAGCCCCTTAACCTGGTGTTATCAAAGGCACACGCAAATACTAACTGGAAGATTTCCCTCTGGAACACTATAAAAACATCTCAGGTCAATCTGAAGCAAAATAAATTGGGAGCCAATGATGAAAACAAAAAAAGAAGAAGTGAATTTTAGACCTATATATTCTCTCTCTAGAAAGTTCAAGTTTAGCATGCGCAAGTCTAGGACTACTAACTTATTTGTGGATGGAGCTTTTAGCCACATTTCTATTCCAAATTTCCAATACGTATGACTTGGACTAAGATTGTTTACTATTTCGATATGATAAACGTACATGTTACGATGGAAAAGAAAATTATCGTAGATGCATTGCCTTATTCTTCTTTTTGATGTCCTATTTTTTCAAAAAATTGTCACCTTGGCTAGTCTGTCTTTTACGTAGCCATGCCCCTCTTATTTTCTTTCAAAGTATGCTAGATTGCGGGAATATTGAATGACATTCCCGTTGAGGATTTGTACAGATTTTGTTTCTACAAAGAGCTAGAATGACGACAAATCCTTGTCCTAAATTGCCAATCTAGTCCTTCGTTGCTATTTGAGATCCATACTTTATCATGTCATTTTGCTTGAGTAAACTGATACTCGTCTTAGATTGGTTTCTTCTTTTTTCTGGGACAGTGAAGTTTTTTATAACCAACCAAAGAAAACAACACAGGGCAAGGGTATACGCTTGAACCCCCCAACAACAAACACACAGGCAGATCAAACCCTAAACAGCTATGCCAAGAATTACGAGAGAAAAAAAGAAAAACTCTACAAATTACAGAGGTTTAAGCACAAACTTAGATGGTTTCTTGTTTTGGTTATAACTTTGTTATTTTAACAACAAAACGACATTTGTTGTAAGGAATGAGCCTTGAGGATTAGAACAAGTTTGTATTAGTATCAACTTGGTTGTTAATATTGTGATCACAGCCGGCTCTTGGGGAGGCCAAAGAAGCGGCCCACTAGCCCCAATCCGAGCCCCAAATTTGGTAGTCCATGTTTTAAGCACAATTATCTTAGTGTTTGGGCTTTTTACTTCTTTGGATTAGAAAATGATTGAGTGCGAGTGTGCCAGAGAAAGATTATGTATCTTCTCTCTCAGATTAAGTTTGGAAACCCAAAACTAATCAGACGATTGTGGTTAAGTGGTTCAATTACCTCACTTAAGAGGATTTTTCTTTCAAAATGAAGAAATACAAACCAATACACTTAGGAAATCAAAGAACAATAAAGAAACAAGATACTTTGATTAATAAATCAAGAGTAAACTTACTTCGAGATCTTCTTCAACTTCAAATGGAACAATTACAATTACTATTTCTACAAACTACTTTCCTAAACTACTTCGAACTGAGTTCGAATCCCTAAAACTATAATCCTAACTGCCAAAGAACAAACCAAACATCATTTTTGAGTGATGTTTGTTGAAGATTTGTCCGAATTTTTTCACTCTTCAACTTCTTTTATTTATAGATGTTGCTTGTAGTTTGAACTTCCCGCCTATCTTCTAGGCTTCGAACTTCATCATCACACTTTTAAAAGACTGTTGCTTGCCTCCTGAAAAGAGTTTGAATTTGAATTCACAAAGTTAGTTATCCAATTTCAAGATTTTAAGACAAGAGATAACTTCCATCCTTGATCCAATCTACTTTGTACACGTTTATTTTAATTGTTAACTGCTCAATTTTACACGTGTATTTTAACTGCCAATTGCTTATTTTTACACGTATATCTCATCAATTGCCACTTGTCCAATCTTACACGTGTAGTAATGCAATTTCATGTCTTTTTGGCAGTTTATATTGTAACTTTGAAGCCTTGCCTCCATTGGTCTCTGGATATATCACCAACGTTTGGTATTTCTATATATCACCAACGTTTGGTATTTCTATATATCACCAACGTTTGGTATTTCTAAACACGTGTCTATAACTTATTAGATCTGAAAATTTCTTATGTAAACACTTAGCTTACATTAACCAAAGAGCCAACTATTGTCAGCGCGTATTGCATTTTGGTTTTGGACATTAAGCAATACACGAGCCTCTTGTCCATTACACAGACGCAGAAGAGCACCTTCATTTTCTCCGCTTATCCTGTGGGATAGGAGCATTGGTAAATTGATTATTGGTTGAATTTTTTTCTTTATTTTGGCTTTGCTATTTTGGATTTGTTTGCTTCTGGTTCTACATTTCAAATGATAGTAATGATAGTTGGATAATCATAGTAATAAAGGAGATATATAGGGTTGTGTCCCAACCACTTCTGTTTGAATAAATGTTTTGATCTGCAAACATTTATTCAAACATTTGCAGATACATTTCTATGGTCAAACAGAAGTGTCTCTCGCAGATGAGATTACTGCATCAGTCGTCCTGGACTATCAGGAAATTATTCAAGCTCAGGGACCAAGTTAAACCGTTTATCAGGTATGTGGTTGGGAACGGCATAAATACTTTTCTTTAGTTGGATCACTGGCACACTATTGGTCCTCCTTATAGGGTGTTTGGTGAGGCTATTGTAAGGGATGTGGGGAGTTCCCTCCTTGCAAAAGTTTCATCAATCATCCAAAATGAGGAGTGGCATTGGCCTAGGCAACGGAATAGAGAAATTATGCAGTTCTTGGGGAGTACTCCCCTCACTTTGATGCCAAATACTTCAGTTGTAGATTTTGTAGTTTGGATTCCTGCTTCTAATGGAACTTATTCTGTTAAAACTGCTTGGGATGCTCTTAGAGCTCCTAAACCCATGGTTCCATGGGCTCCAATTGTTTGGTTCAAACAAAATATACCTAGATGGGCCTTTATCATGTGGCTAGTATGTTGGGGCAGACTTTCGACTAAGGATAAACTTCTTTCCTGGGGAATGGCAGTGGATCCCTTGTGTGTTCTGTGTGCTAGTGAGGTTGAGTCTCATGGGCACTTATTCTTCTCTTGTCCCTTCACATCCCAAACTTGGTCCAGGATTCTTCAAAAGTTTAAAGTTTGTCGGAGTCAAGGAAATTGGGATTATGAGATATCTTGGACAACCCTTCATCTAAAGCAAAATAGGCTTCCCTTCAGCGTTGTATAAGTTAGCTATGACGGGTTATCTGTATTACATATGGAAGACAAGGAGTGAATATATTTTCGGTAACAAAGTCCTTACCTTGAAGGCATTTGGGAGCAGCTCGATCGCGATGTACGGGATAGAGTCTACACGTGGCGGAAAGTGGGTGGCAATAGTGTTAATCGAGATCTTTTGTATGTCGTTTTCGTACCAAAAATATAATTTATAAAACATGAATTAACAATTATCCGAAGATTAGTGGTTAAGTCCAAGATTGTCCACGGAGAGTAAAAAGCTAAGTCGTGATACCTTCAATTAATTTCTAATTTAATTCGAGAGAAAAGAAAGTTTGGGTTTCGCTTGTTGAAACTAAAATTAACTTGTAAAGCAATAAGAGAGTTTGAAAGCAGGAGAATGAAGGGGCTGAGGTTTCGATTCAACCTCTTCTCATAACATAATTGTGACGAAATTTAGGGTTTCTATTCAACATATAACCAGACCACCGTTAGGGTAACAATTTTTATCAGTAATCCCCAAAGATATAATCAAGACTCGTACTCTGTATAGACAATGTCAAGACGGCACAGATCGTCTCACCGGACGGCACGACCCGTCTAACGTTGTATAATCTATCTCAGAAACTATTCCAAACATTGAGAACAGTTGCATAACGGTGTTCAATATCATGAGTACAAACACAATATGAAAATAAAATAATAGAAACCTTCATTGAAAACAACGGATTATCCAAAGTTGCACAATTAATATTGAGTGAAAAACCCTAAAAATCTATACAATTATATTATTTGGAGAGATATCCTCATTATTCAAGTCGGAGCGTAAGCCGGTCATGGAGTTAAACTCCACTTCCCAGCCGCATCCTCGTGCTGCTTTCTTCTGTTATGCGTCCAGCTTCCCAACATGATCAACCCTCGTGCCTCTCCTCGGCTCTAATATATACATATACCATACCTCATGAGGCCAGTGTTCTATGGGAATAACAATTCCTTCCTTTTTAAAAGTGGACCCCATTATTAAATCCCACTTCTTTAACAGTGTAGAACCAATAGAATATAGTAGTAAGAAATTCTGATTCCTTTACTCTTTTCGGATGTATTGGTCCTAGGAATTTGATTCAATGCTTCTCTCTTTTTTCTTTATCTAGTGTATGATCAATCCCAGCTCTTGATTAATTTCATCGGCATCGGTTAGCGCAAAGTAAAATCTGAATTGGGGCTTATAGCTCCAAATAACATCTCTGTGCTCCGCAAGTCCTGAAATAGAGAAAACAAGTATCAAACTCCAAATAATATATTAAAAGGACGCAACAGGTGTAAATTAAGGAACTAATATATGCGATTGTTCATATTCTGCTTTAAGGTGCGGTGGTGTTGTTGAAGAAAGACCAAAGGAGTGATCTGAGCGATTACACGCTCGGGAAAGGGTGAAAAGGTCATCTCGAGGTAGAAACTTTCAACTTCGGAATTTGTTGGGACTCTAATATAAACAGTGGCTATCTTTTGAGCACTTATGGCGAGCTTCAATTTTTGCATCTGCCTTTTCATCATGTTTTAGTGTTCCTTTTGAATTATTCATCAAGGCATCCATCGTTTTATTGTATAAGTGGACCATAAAAGTTGTAGATGAGATGTTTGAAGATCCAAACATGTTTCTTAAAATTCAAACTCCCAAGACAGTTTCTCTATCTTCGCCCTTCCCCTGCTTCCTTCTCCCCTCCACCTCTCTTAATTGAAGGGGGATAGAGTGCATAATAAAGTCATTTGTTTTGTTTCCTTACAAGTTACTGTTGGGGATTTAGACACCCCAATCCCATCCGCAACGGAAGCGCAACCCAAAAACTAAACAACAACAAGCACACAAGCAAACACAATAATATTTTACGTGATTCGGCCTCAATGCCTACCTCCACGGGAGAGAGAGATAGCCACTATATTTGGAACAATAGAGATGCAATGCGATGTGAAAAAATCCACCCAAAGAGCACCTAAGACTTGGCTCTATACATATTTTTTCACTCACCCCCACACTCTATTTTTCCCTCACATTTTCTCCTCTCAAACTCACAACCGGAGCGCACGGCAAACCCCCCACGGGCTGCCCTCCCTTGTGCCCTTCTCCGTTGCTCTCAAAACTGTCCACTCTCCTCACTCTTCTCTCTTCTCTCACACTGCACAAACTAGTTGCTACAATATATAGGCACTGCCCAAAAACCTTTGACATGCCCGAGATGCTTCTTGAAAGCCAACTGCAACAAACAAATGCTCCTGAATGCCAGCCATTACTCTGCCTCTTCATTGCCCGAGAGCATCACTTCCACTGTCACATGCCATCACATTGGACAACTTTTCATCTTCTATTCCCATTAAACCAACCGGCTCTCCTCATGCCTTTTCTTTCTTTTTTCTTTATATTTTCAAAAAACATTTGACTTGGGAAAACCCCAACAGTTACCACTTTGGTTAGTTGGCAACAGTTCTGTAAATTTGTTTCCCTTTTGTTTTGATATTACTTTATCTGTTTTTGCATATGCATGATTCTCCTTTTTGAAGACATGATGAACTGCCGATAAAAAAAAGACATGATGAGCTGGCTGTAATACCCCGACATTGAAATCAGTTATTTATCTTCTGCAAGTTAATGAAAAAAACTTGTCACTTTTACGGTTTGCATTTAAAAAAAAATGAAAAAAATGACGTGTGCTACATGTGGGTGTAAGCATATAGATAAATTAGTTTGCAAAGTCTTTTAATGTGCCACGTTTCGCATATATCTTCCTAGTAATCTCTAGGCAAGACTCCATTTCCTCCTAAAAAATCAAATTCACACAGATAGTACATATGGAAAATAAAAATCCACACAATATTTTAGGAAGACGATACCTTTTCAAAATTTCCTTCAATTGAGTACTATTTAGGAAGACGATATCTTTTCTAAATTTCCTTCAATAAAATACTAAAAGAGTCATCCTCCAAAGCCTCATAGACTGCAAGGACAACTGATGCTGCTATTAGCGAAGGCTTAAACTTTAACAACGCGAACTTTGGTGTTAAATGAATCAGCAGTTACTTCGTTGCCTTATTCAATATAGAAACTACTATCACTAAATCTCTGCCGTCCTCCTCTTTTAGACTTTTTCAGCTAGTGAAACAAAATAATCAACAAAAGACAAAGCAGTAACCGTCCGAAGCTTAAAATGCAAAAGCACTTACAACATTTAATTGAGTCTTGTTCATGATCTTTTTATCAATGTTCAGTTTATGCTGACCCTGACACCAGATACAAAGAAATTTTAGCATAAAGCCATAAATTGAAGATAGTGTTCATAAGTAAACTTGGCTAACATGAAAAAAGGTAAAGGCTTCATGCTGGATACACCTTCGACTGAAGCACTACATAGACAAACTTCTTAAGGTTGGGTGGTTCGAGCAAAACAAAAAAATCGGATCATTTTCCCATCAATGCTTTTGCAACAACAACTAGATTAGCTTATATGTACAATGCCATTCCAACAATAATTGCAGCCAGTGTAGTTTTTCAAAACCTGCTACAGTAAGAACGTCTCTTGCCGATATGGCTACCACATAAAATTAAGATATTTAGCAGTACCGTCATGAATCAGCAATTACTTATTACTTAAAGGCTAATTCACTAGTTCTGCTCGATTACTTCTATAAAACAATACTGAAATCTAGAGAAATCTATGGCTTTAGAACTTATTGAGTTGTTCATCGATCATGAACTCACAAAGTGCTAGCTGTTTTGCCCCCTCCCTATATCTAAATATATGCACTCTCTAATGCTGTAATGCACTCTGCGCATGCTCTATACCATATGTCCAAACCGACAATGTAAATATACAAATAAAACCACCATTTGTTGAGATTGGTAGCGGACAAACTATTCCAATTTCCAAAGGGTTAACTTTCAAGTATGTGGTGATAGCATTTGAAGGAAAAACCTGTTGCAGTATCTTTCAGAACACTGGAGGAGCAATCAATATGCTTGTGGTACCATGTACAGAGAAGAAACGATGTGGTGAACCATGGGCAGCAGCAAAGTTTTTTACATCCATTTGAAGAGAACTAGAAGAGAGCCCGGAAAGAGAGCAGCATCGGGCTTTTTACTTTTCACCTTACTTAAGAAAATAGGGATGGATCCTGGAGACCTGAAAATTGCCATAGTTCCTATTCCACTTGTGTGTATTAGAGCACCCACGCGTAAGTACTTGAAGGTCAACAAAAGTTTGAACTTTTTATGTTGATGCAAACTATTAACTAAAAATTTAGAAAACACGAACGATGGCCCAAAAAGACCACCAAAACATGCAACTGTTTTCACGTTACTGACAAACCATTAATCCACTTGAGATATGCATATAGGCCTAGTTTGAGACATCAAAGGACTATTTTTTGTTTTCCTTTTCCTTACCTTATTGTGATGATTTAGACAATTCTTTTATTTTATCTATTTTACTTTTGCTGCTCTTTTTGTAGCTGTATAAAACCAATTTTCTAGATTCATCTAAAATAAAGTAGAGTAAAAGATTTGGTTAGATTTGAGTTGTACGTCTCTATCAAAATAATTAGACTTATCTACCTAAATGATTCTCATAAAATGGTCTCCATTTCAATATCGTCCTTGTAAAATTTTTAGTTTCAATTTTACCATTGTACTTTGTGATGTGTTTTCAATGTTACCCTTTGCGTCATAACATGGATGGGAATTAATCTCACAAGTGGCAGACGGCAAGCTTATGTGGACCTGTAGTTAAATAGCTGTCCTTTTTACCTGTATTTTAATATCCTTAACACTCAGCAAAAGGAGGGGCGAAGCCACGAAGCACTACTGTTCAGTGATTATGATCAAGTATGTCCAGCGAGTTTCTTCAATAACATCACTAGTTTTTTGTTATTGGAATATGCTAAAAATGGATCTGAGAATTAGGAACTTATATGAAGTGTTTCAAAAAATGCCCGTTATTTTCTACAGATTAAAGGTTAAAAAAAAACAGCAGAAATGAAAATTTCTTGAAAAGATTGGGTTAAAAATACCAACTATTGTTTTCTAGATTTATTTGATACGTAGTTTAATACTTTCGTCTTATAATCTTATTTTATAATATTTGGAAAATGATTTTAACACTCCTTTTTTTCATAATTTTTTTATAATTAAAGTATCACAAAAGACAAAAAAGTGGGTGCATTTATTAAAAAAAAGGGTGTGAAAATCACTTGCCTAATATTTTTTCACCGAACTCTTGGTGGGTAGATATTAGATTGTTCAAAACAATGTTGGAAGGACGAACTTGTATTTTAAATTTTTTGACAAAAGATTACAATAATTCCAATAAAAATTTGAAACGTGGATAAGGCAGTCGCGCAAACTCATACACCCCTCGATTCGTCTTTGATAACCAAAAGAAACAAAATGATCAAAAAAATAAAAGCCTATAGTATTAAACTATTAATGTATATAGTTAAACAGGAAGAAGGCTTTGATTTGGTGGTGATGGGTACAGCTATCTTGCCCACGTGTAGGTGAATTAGGCTTTAGTTGTCAAAGATTTCTGTAATTTTAGGTGATGTGGCAGTTTAGAATTGGTTGTCCTCCACCGTGTCATATAAGTGCCCTCCACCATGTCAAAAAAAGGTCCACATAGGCTTACCCTTTGCCACTTGTGCGATTTCCGTCCATGTTTTGACGGAAAGGGCAACATTGAAACGCGTCACAAAGTGCAAGGGTAAAATTGAAACTAAAAATTTTACAGGGGCGTTATTGAAACGGGAACCATTTTATGAGAACCATTTAGGTAGATAAGCCAAAAAAAGTAAATTGAGAATGAGAAATTTGAGTTGTATGTTTTTAGCGTTCCTAGATTTCATGATCTCGCCTTGCTCTCTCTCCTCTCCCACATAGTATAGATTTCCTCGGTAACAATCCGTTTGCATGGATGGTGAGAAAGGGGATGGTGAGATTGGGTGAGGAAGGGAATAGCCGATCAAAATATAAATGAGAAATTTGGCTAGAAATTATATCCCTTTCTTCTATTTTCTCACGAAATCTCCCAATACAAAGGGCTAATGGTGTTCAAATGAATGGGTTTGTTTTGGAACTTATGAAAAAAAAAGAGGGAAGAAAAAAGAGAGAGGAGGAATGTGAAGGATGTGATTGCTTTCTCTTATTTTTGTACCTTGTAGGGAGAAAATGAATGAAAATGAATGAAAATGGCGAGGGAATTTGCGAGGAAAGTTTAAAACGGCCTATTTCATATGTATAACTTATAAAAAAAAATTGGATTTCGATTATAATTTTATACTACTATTCTAATTATTGAGACGAGACAATAACTCAAAAAATTTGGCGCAAATTAACAAACGCAGAAAAAATTTAAATAAAAACAAAACAAAAGGCCAAGTTGGTTTTTTTTTGGAATGAAACTTTGAATCTTTGAGCAAAACTTTTAATCTCCTATGCCTTTCTCTCACTGCACGAAATTACACCAATGTGTGAGAGCCCAACCAAGATCCCACATCGGGAAATTGGGAGAATGGCATGTGATATATAATGAAACGTCCAGAGCTATTGTATAACTTGAGGTTAATCTTTTGAGCCACGTGATTTGGTTAAAAGTTAGTTAGTCAACTGGGACGGGTCGTTACAAATGACGACTAAATAAATTTACTCGGCAATTGGAATCAACTAAATTAATTTATTCGCTGAAATTACGGTTTTACCGACCAAATATACATTGTACTCAGAAATAATGTGGCGTCAAGCCAGATAAATTGGATGGCGACTAAATATTTAGTTGGCTTGGTAATGTTTATCGGTATTGGTAAATATACGTTGTACTCCGGAATAATGTGGCGACTAAATATTTATCGGTATTGGTAAATATACATTGTACTCGGGAATAATGTGGCGTCAAGCCAGATAAATTGGATTGCGACTAAATATTCAGTCGATGAATAGTATTTTTTGTGCCAATTCAAAAAAATTCACGAAAAGATTGGCGGGAAATTTGGCGGGATTTATGTAATTTCCGAGTAAATAAATAAAAATAATGCTACGTGCACAACCAAGAGGGAACAACCCATACACAACCACACATAAAACGACGTCGTTTTTCGTTTAAAAAAAAAACCTCAAAACCTGGATCGGAGCCCTTTTTTCCATTTTCCTCGAATACAGTGAGAGTGTGTGAAGAAGCCGGCGACCAAATGATCGAGCCACCATCACGAGACGTCACCACCGCCACGAGCCGCCACCGGCGTCCACACCTAATCTAAATCTAAAACACACTCCCAAGTCGCAGATAACCCTCCCAGTAAGTACATCCCTCTCTTTCTCGCTTCTTCTCCCTCTCTCTTCTTCCTCCTGATGAATCCCCACCATATCTCTCTGCTAACCCTACCGACCATCCACTCCTAAGAACTACCAGGGAGAGAGAGAGAGAGAGAGAGATGAGCGCCTGCATTTTGTGATTTATATTTTACCGTTTCGAGCAACACCCAATACCATTTTCAGGCTGAGCGTCCGTCGTCTGGATTCTCCTCCTGCCGTCGTCGCTCTCAGATCCGGTCTTCTCTTTCAATCCGCTCTTTCTCTCCAGGTTCGATTTCATCTGATTAGTCTTTGCTTGTTTTTTCTCCCCCTCTTTCGCAGTTTGTATTTTATTTTTTGTTCTTCTCCTTACTGTAATTTATTCGATTGTTCATAAATCAAATACTCTGTGATTTATTTCATACACGGACGTTGTTTGTTTAATTCTTATATGCGTAAACTTATTATGGGTCAGATTTGAGGGGAGGATTTGTTCAATATATATATATAATAAAATAAAAAAAGAGAAAAAGTTGAATGGATGAATCAATTCTGAAAGATTCATAAAAACCTCTACACAAAAGTTGAGTATTTGATTTATGAACAATAAACAACCTCTGCCTTATCTTCAAACCTCATAGATGAGTTTCACTTGTTTTTTGAAATTCCTCGCTAGATTGAATGGCAACTTGTATTTTGTAAGAAATTTGTGGATTTTTTTTTTCTGTAAACATTGGGTGGCGTTATTTACTTTAAAATAGGGAGATTGACTTTTGGGGTTTTGTTTATGTGATTTATGGTTTCTGTTCCATAATGATTTTTTTATGTGTTTGACAGTAGCCGACATTCTTTTGTCCCCATGGAAAGGAACTTTTTACAAAAATCCATTTATTTTTAACCTCATTTTATTTGAGTGGCCAGTGGGTTCCAATAAAAAAAGTGGATGTTAAAAGCATGTGCACATCCAAAAAATAAACTAGAGCCGAAAACGTTTCTTGGAATTCCACAACTAACTTCCAATAAAATATACATAAAGTTCAGGATTTCTCTTTGAAGATAAGGCAAAGAAGATGCAATGCACTCTCCTATTTGACCACGTTTGGAATTAATCTAATATAGAAGGGCTATAAGACTTACTTGGGGCCTTTTCTCTATTGTCTATTTAAATGAATGCTCCCCTCACAATAAAAAATAAATAAAAAAAGACTCCACCGATTGTTGTATATTTAATGTTTCATGCCCTCTAATAATTGTTTATTCTTTGTTCCAAAGAATCAAAACTTGGAATTTGTCGACTAGCGGAAGTTTGTTTTGTGGCCACCTCTGACGCTAATCTTTTGACATTTGGGAGATTGCTTATTTGCTTGAGGTAATATTTTGTATTCCTTCTTTTCTTACTCGCTAAGGGTGCAAGTGGGATACCCCTGCATCCCCCTCAAAATGTACGTGATTGTGTTGTTGTGGTGCTTGCTAAGGGTGCAAGTGATGCAGGGCTCCCCCCCTTTCTATTATTGGTCGTTGATTATGGATCATTTTTTTTTCATTGTGCATAATTGGACATGTGATAGAATATACATATCTTTCATTTAATATATAGTTGGGAAAAACAATTCGAGAAAACAATTTCTTTTTAAGCAAGAAAACAACTTCTTTTACTGCTGTGATTAAATTGTGAGTGGGAATCTGTTGAAACTTCAGTTTAAGTGCAGCAATCAATTTTTGTATGCCGAAACTGTGTGAATTTAATGCAGGAAAACTGTTTTTAGTTGCTGAAAATTAATTGGTATGCTGAAACTGCACTGTAGGTGCTGAAAGTGTTTGTTAGATGCTGAAAATCACTTCCGTAAGTGTTGAAAATGTGTATTTAGAGCTGAAAATGTGTATCTAAAACAGTGAGAGAGTAGACACACACACACTTTTGGGCGCCGTTCGGTACTGGTTATTTCCCCACCACGTTGCCAGAGAGCTCCTGGCACCTTTTTCTTGATTTTATCCCTAATATAGTGAGAGCACAGAGAGAATAACCAGTGGTTGAGAGAGTAGACTTGCTCTACCGGTACTGCTTATCAGCTTATGTCATGGCTACAAGTGATACTGCTGTTTCCTCTCTCTCTCTCTCTCTCTCTCAGCTAATTCTTTATAGTGCTAGGATTTGGCCTTTAAAACTGTGCGGGCTGAATGTACTTTTTCCTGAATAATGTTGGTAAACTGTTAGCAGTCCAATGATAACGATGCAGTAGATCCGTCGTGTTGGAAAATGTTTGATGTTGGTGCTACTAATAGAAGTACTAATGTGATGGCACTCTCCAGAAAAGATCGTACATTTCTTCCCTGTTAAAGAATTCTCCTGAACTTATATAATTCGTGATTGATCATCAAATGTCTCATTCGGTTCTTTGCCCAGTGGGGCAATTGGACTTGAGCTATCCAAGCAGCTCTATGTCTAGTATGTTTTTGTTAGTCATTGGGCTATTCTGGATTTTTGAATGGAAAAGAGTCAAAACACAATAATGTCTTAGGTCAATGTTCGATTTTAATATTTTAATTTATTGATGCTTGAATATTTTGAAGTTTATAACAAAGGCAGGGATATCATTAAGGTATAAGGATGACAGGGCTCAGTCTTTCATTTGGTATTGCCACTTAGTTATAATTGGAGAAATCTTATCTTTTTAGCTTAGTTCTCAGGAATTCCCATGGTTTAATGCTTGCATGTATGTTTTTGATAAACTGATGCTGTGAATTAAGTGAAACATAAGCATATAACCTTAGCACCCATTCAAGAGTCCTCATGGGAATTGGTGTAATCAGCAGCTCTGGTGTGAGAATCTTGAATTCTCTAGTTTCGGAATGTTTGGGAGTTCATGAAATTGTTTTGTAGTCATTAAATCACCACTCAGACAGAGATTCTGCGACGCAAGTCTTCCTATTTTCATCACGCATACTAATCTGTTTAGCAATGCTATATATCACTTGCACATTTTGCACTTAGAGATTGATGAAAAGATGATGCTTGATTTTCCTAGGAGATGGGAAAGTGGTATAAACTGTTTCTGTGATATAGATCGTATTTCCGAATTGACTGGGCCAACTACCTGTTAAAGAGGATGTTGATGGATACGTTTCATGATGCATTAGCACTTTCGAACAAAGATGCCAAAATAGAATCTAATGCTTCTTGTTCACCAATCGATAACCTTGTGTCATACAGTTGTTATTTTAATATGCAGTACATGTACCTTGATATTGTATCATTCATCTTTGCCTAAGCATGTCAGTAGTTCATTTTGGGAAGTTGGGCTTGAGATTTTGGTTAAATTGTTGGTCCTTATGTGACAATTACAGTGTTAATAGTAACATAATCAACACACCCATGTCCTAATAGAAAGAAGAAGAAATAACCAGCATAATGTTGAATTCTTGATAACATAACTAGTTCATAATCAGCTTGTTCATATTCTAAGTAATTGTTTCTCACTCGCTCATCATTTGGAACTTAATTCAGCTTTAAGTCAAATGGACTTGAATCTGGGTAAAATCAGGGGCTATGTGGAACTCGATTTGGCAAAAATTAAAGAATTCAAGTTAAAAGTTCAAGACTTGCGAGAGAGTGCAGATGAAGAAAAGAAATCTACCTACTCAAAGATCTTGAAGGCTCTGGAATCTACTGAGTCCCAAATCTTGGCTCTGAAGGTTCTTCTTTAACACCTAACTTTTAGTACTTTGGTTAGAGAGGATTATAATTTTAATGGTTCAGATTTTGGTGCGGATTCTATGTAATTGAACACTTTTGAGTTTTGACAATTGAACAGTCTGAAACTAAAGATTTTTTTGTTGAATGGTTAGGTTATTTCGCATGAGTATCAATCTCATGAGGAATATGCACTAAGTGATCTACTCAGCTTCAGCAACAACCTGCAGTCAAAACTGGAGGCACAAGGATTCAAAGATTTGTTTGAGCCGGGCCACGGGATGAAGTTACTGTATTCTCAAGGTTTTGAACATATTGCCTCCTACCATTCTTATTCGTTTCACTGCTCTGTTAATGCTTCAGTCTTTGCACTACATATTTTCTCAAACTAAGCCAACAATGTCTATCCTCTTGGCAGTACAGCCAGCCCAGGGTATTGACTTGAATACCCTTGGATTTTGTTTTAACATTGTATTTACATATCATGTCCGCTTGGGCATCTTGTGAAAATCTTGAACACGCTCGTGCTCCCAGCTCCCATTTTTCCTTTTTGTTGATACTTTGGGACTCATGAAATGCTTCTCAATTTGTTTTAAAATGCTATGTATTCAAAGATTGGACCAGTAAAGTGTTAATAAGGGTTATAGATGTTGCAAATATAGAGATTGTTTGATATGAGCCACCCACAGAATAAACTTGGTTGATGAAATTTGTTTATTACAAGGTCAGATGTATACGTGTATAGTTGTATATGGGAATACCAAATGTTTAATCTTTCAATAAAGTTCCAGAAAAAGCAATTCCCAGGTTTGATAGTTGCTCCGAAAGATTCACAGTAATAAAGTTGCAAGTTCGGTCTGGGCCTCTAAATGGCTTTAATCATAGACACAATTAGTTTATTCTTCTTCTTTATCTGACCATTTATTCTGTTGTAAATGGTCCATTTATCCATATATTTATTACTGTATGAACAACCGTTTATATTGGATGTTGTAGTGTGCCAAGATAGGAGTCTACTAAGACTACATGATCAAGTAGCCCTTGACAGAGCTATATGGGGAAAAAAAAAGGAATTGATGTAGCCAATCCCAATTGATAGGGACATAAGACTGGGTTTGGTTTGGTATCAACAACTGTATTAACATGCTAATGTTCTTTTATTTATAATTTCGAAAACTTATAAGAGGTCAGATGAGTGTTTTTCCAAGAGTACTAATTTCAAATGAGTGCCTGAAAAAAGTTTCTAGACCGGCCCCTGAATTCCCGGCATTGCGCATTTATCACTAAACAGCTACAGTACTTTTTCTCCCACTCTCTCTCATCACTTCTTTGTTGGTTAGTCATGTCAGGGCTCGTTGTGGAAGAAAATGAAGAGGAACATGTTGGTGAGACTGGGGGGGAGCCTCGTGGCATTGAGTTTGTGATGCAAGCTGGCGCACCGAGGAGCAATGCTGTCAAAGCACTCCAGCCTCATATGGGAAACATTGTCAGGGTCATCATGGGGCTCACACTTTTCTTTTTTGTGGTACATCGGAAATAGAAAAAGAACAAATCCAAAAACAACAAACTAATCCTTCAGGAAGCCCTATTTTGATAGACAAGCCCCAATATATTCTCTAAAGTTCAGTTTCAATGGGGCTCACTGCCTCTTAGGTAAGTTCTGCTTTTTGATGGTAGGTTGGATTCGGTTTGTGGGATAATATAGCATTGGGCCTCCTGTTGGCTAGGTGCCCTGCCCTGCAGTTTTCAAATTTTGTTGCACATATATTTAGTACAATATGTGGTGGTCATCTATTACTACCAACACACAAGAAAAAATGTTCCTTTATGCAGCTGCATGCCTATTGCTTGGGGTATTAGTATCCCTACAATCTTGTACTTATTTGGAGAGACCGACATGGATCATTGTTTTCTAACGCTAGTAATGCCTTATAAACCAGTAATCCATTTTCAGCCAATTACCACATCTACAGATGTTCATATTTCCGTTTATGCTCTTCAAATAGGTTGCTTTGCAGCTTTAAATATTCCTACTGTCTTTCTGCTCATCGATTAAGTTGCAATACGAATTCTACAGCTGAGCTATGGGAGACTTCCCATGGCTTTCCTCAGTTTGATGAAGGATTTACTGATCTTATGATGGAAGTCATGTGACTCCATGCTAGTATCTAATAGGCTTTGCAGGTGAAAATTGATGAATTGCAGGGGAGCCTTCACCTATGTGCTTGAACTATGAAGTGACAGATTCAGTTTTGCCCTAGGGTGGCCAATTTACCCAAGCTGCTGCTGTCATATACTCTAGTTGATTGGAATTTCTTGTGGCCTTATGCGCTTTACGAAGCTATGTTGTTGAAAGACTTCATTGGATCCTTTGTTGTCAGAGTTGCATCTTTTGAAAACCTATTGACAACCCTTGGTCTGATGCAAGGAAAAGGTCCTTTCCATACCCAAGTCATTGGTCCAAATGCAGTCTAAACTCTGAAGAGAGATTTCCTTTTCCTTTTTCTTGCCTGAGTCCTTGTTTGGGCCGTGGACGAGATGGTGTAAAACATAAAAACCTTAGAATCCTAATGCAAGGTTTATGTCTTCACAACTGTTAGATTAATCATTCTTTAGTTAGAGTAATCATGCTTCGCAAAAGAGCACTGTAGTCTGCCGTTTGGAGATGAAACAAAACGGTGTCGTGTCACTTCTACTGTCTGTCGAATGGTTACAGTAATGTGTTGGCTGATGTGTGTTGAAAGCTGTAGTACATGTTTGAAGAGGGATGTGGAGAGGTAATCAGAGCCCGAAATTTGATTCCCCATGCCTCAGATACCAATTCGTTTATCGGGTTCACGTCCCCACTCTCAATGACTGTCTCCCTCATGAGACAAGTGGTCTCTAGGAAAGCCAATGCTCCGTTCAAAAAAAAAAAAAGGAAAGCTAATGCATTACTGTAACCATTCACCAACTTTCAAGGATAAAATTTTTGGATTCATATTTTTGATACAATTTTTTTTCTCTATTTTTCTCTATAGGTCATTCAAAGTGTTTTTAACCTGATAGATTATCTTACAAGTAAATTAGTAGTATTGTACATGTAAGATAATGCTTGAAATCTGGACTGTAGAAAACACCTTGAACAGCCCATATTGTGCCATCATCGCCCAATAGGGCACTTCCGCCCTACAAGATCCCCGATTCCAATATTTGGAAGATGTAGAAGTAGAATTCTCCTAGTAGCAACTGTGCCTTGATGTCGCTTTACCCCTTTACCTAGAAATAGATATAAACATACCAAGGTTCTAAATACAGCACACGGTTTGCGTACCGGTACTGGTCAAATACTGGGTACCGTTTCAAAAATCCAAAACGTTCATTTATATAGTTTTAGACATCCTATAAATTCTGTAAAACACTAAATTGATCGGATATTGACAAGAATTTGATTAAATAAATTAAGTTACATGACATTTTGTAATATCCTAAGTTGGGGGTAGAGGGTGTTTAGTCTTACATTGGTTGGGAGCTAAAATCTCATGTGGTATATTAATACCCACCTTGGGCTACATGGTACCTTCTTAGGTATACCTTTTCGGGCCAAGTGATTAGGCCGAAAGGGAATCCATTGTCAGCCGGGTCGGATCGTTACAATGGTTTCAGAGCCCCGCCTTGGTTCAAGTGATGGGTAGGATGCGCTTTGCCACCAGGGACACCAAGGGAGGTTGCTGGGACTATGCAACAAGGACATTGCATTCTCAAAGGGGAGAAGATTGTAATAACCCTAGGTTTCAGGGTAGAGGGTGTTTAGTCTCATATTGGCTGAGAGCTAAAACCTCATGTTATACATTTTTAGGCCAAGTGTGGTCAGTCGATACCCAGGTCCCACATGGGTTAGAAGCTAAAATCTCATGTGGTATATGGTACCTTCTTAGATATACTTTTTCAGGCCAAGTATTTGGACCGAAAGAAATTTATGGTTAGTCGAGTTGGGTCGTTGCAAGGAGATAACTTCTCCTTCAATGCTAAAGAATCAAGACTCAAGGCGCAGATAAGGAATAGAATCAATGCTCCAACTCAGATAAGTAGAGGAAAGAAACAGAGCTCTATGGACAATGGCCTGAAATCTTAATGCTGGACGCCAGCTTGTATTGCTTTCTATTCTGTACATACAGTACTTTGAGTTTACAAAGGAAAGAAATGCTCATCTATCATCTATCTACGGTAGGTGTTATGCGCCGTGTTGTGCGGCAAAACAATCATCTATCTAGACAAGAAATGATCATCTATCTACGCAATCATGCTTTTCATTGAGCCTGATAACGAGGGAGCGGTTCATGCTTGCTAGCTGCTGTTGATGGCTTGGCAGCTCAAGGTTGCTTTCCCTCCTTTTGACTTGGCATTCTCTACGCAAGAAATGATCATCTATGAAACGGATAACGAGGGAGCGGTTCGTGGCTTGCTAGTTGCTGTTGATGGCGTGGGGGCCCAAGGTTGCTTTCCCTCCTTTTGACTTGGAATTCTCATCATTTATGTTCTGCACTTGCACTCTATCTCGGCATGGATCTTGATAGGCTGTAATAGAGGTCAACTTATGGTACAAGAATTGATGTCACTGAAGTACTCATGTTTAAGGGCATCAACAGCTGAGATTCTTTTACTCAGGTCCAGGCACAACATTTTCTGTAAGCAGTTACAAAAGAAAAAAACAGAGTTACTATCCATTCAACATATGATATTCTGACACAGTAATAATATGGTCAACTTAAAGGCAATTCTAGAAGAAGACCCTGAGCCAGGGTAACTATGACGCCCTTTTGCTGAACCGTTAAAGCCGTGTTGGGATCATGAACCAGTTCAAGTTATTAAGGGGGAAGAAGTATAAACTTATTTAATTGGTTTCGCTGTCATTTTCCTTGACTCAATGTCCATGATCCAAACACACCTTACCCTAATTCAGAACACCCCTTAGGCAACGATAATTCATACGTCATACACAGTTCCACGTGTAATATGATTGCACAACTGAAAAGCAATTTAAGTATCTGAACTTACAGAAATAAGATCGACTCCAGCAGGTTCAAGCCCTTTGAACTTCTTTTCCAGACGCTGCATGGCAAAATAGAATGTAAATATAGATCATTCTCTCGTTTCTATTTTAATGGCAAGTCAAATGCATTATGCTCGAAGTAACTATACCTGACGTTCCTTCTGAACAAAATTAGGCATCTCTCCCCAAATTTTCGCCAACATAGGGCAGGTTTGTTGGTTTGGCGTACCCAAGAGGCTTCAAAAAGCAACAATGAAGTATTAATTAATAGAATTGCAGCAATAAAAAAAAAAAGTTAAATAGAATTGCAGGATGATTTTAATATGCAAAATGGCGTGTTGTCAACAAGGGCGGGCTTAAGTACTTACTCAAACATCGAAAACAGCTGCTCCAACTCATGGTTACCAGTGAAAACACGATCATGAAGCACCATCTCACCAAAAATGCAACCCACGGACCATATATCACAAGCTTTGGTATAATAGCGGGACTTAACAAGTAGTTCTGGTGCCTTATAGCCTGGAGCCACACAAGACTGCAAAGAAAAATAACGAGAATGATATAACATAGAGCAATAGCTAAATGAATTTTAGAAAGTGGGATTGCAACAATCATATAATTAGACATTCAGCTCAAATATGTATTCGCATACGAGAAAGCATAGTATGGCATCTTTAACAATTGAAACCCGATAAAATGGAACCAGAGAGATAATTAATGAGTGTTTATATATTTCATTATTTCTTACTACCTTATCGCATACTCGATGACATCCTCATCACTCCATAATAAAACAATTAATGCATATTAAAAAGCAAAATACGACATCCCCAATGTGTATTTGTATCGCATGGAATCACTGAAAAGAAATATGCAATATCAAGGTTGCTTCACCTATCCATAAATTGACAAGAACAGAAAAAGAAAAAACAGTTTGCATAGAGGACAAA
>JAXBDA010003921.1:0-31717 GCA_036023075.1 Gaultheria prostrata | reverse complement strand
GAATTCGATTCCGGGAAAAAAAAATAGTGGGGGCCACGGGTTGAACCTGTGTCACGTCATGAATTCTATTCCTGAAAAGAAAAAAAAATAGAGGGGTTCACCGGTTGAACCTGTGGCACGTCATGAATTCTATTCCCAAAAAAAAGAATGAGGGTGCCACGGGTTGAACCCGTGGCATGTCTTGATTTCTATTCCGGAAAAAACAAAAAAAGAAAGAGGGTGTCATAGATCAACCCGTGGCACGTCATGAATTTTATTGCGGAAAAAGAAAAAAAAAGAAAGAGGGTGCCACGGGTTCAACCCGTGGCACGTCATGAATTCTATTCCGAGAAAAAAAAAATGGGGCCACGCGTTGAACCCGTGGCACGTCATGAATTATATTCCGGAAAAAGAAAAAAGAAAGAGGGTTCCACGGGTTCAACCCGTGGCACGTCAGGATTTATATTTCGGGAAAAAAGAAGAAGAAGGGGCCACGGGTTGAACCTGTGGCACGTCATTAATTCTATTCCGAAAAAAGAAAAAAAAGAAACACGAGGCCACGGGTTGAACCCGTGGCACGTCATGAATTCTGTTCCAAAAAAGAAAAAAAAGAAAGAGGGTGCCATGGGTTGAACCCGTGGCACGTCATGATTCTATTCCGGAAAAAGAAAAAAAAAGAAAGAGGGTGCCACGGGTTCATCCCTTCGCACGTCATGAATTCGATTCCGGGAAAAAAAAATAGTGGGGGCCACGGGTTGAACCTGTGGCACGTCATGAATTCTATTCCCCAAAAAAAGAATGAGGGTGCCACGGGTTCAACCCGTGGCATGTCTTGATTTCTATTCCGGAAAAAACAAAAAAAGAAAGAGGGTGTCACAGATCAACCCGTGGCACGTCATGAATTTTATTGCGGAAAAAGAAAAAAAAAGAAAGAGGGTGCCACGGGTCCAACCCGTGGCACGTCATGATTTCTATTCCGAGAAAAAAAAAATGGGGCCACGCGTTTAACCCGTGGCACGTCATAAATTCAATTCCGAAAAAAGAAAAAAAAAAGAAAGAGGGTTCCACGGGTTCAACTTGTGGCACGTCAGGATTTCTATTTCGGAAAAAAAAAAAAGAAGAAGGGGCCACGGGTTGAACCTGTGTGGCACGTCATGAATTCTATTCCGGAAAAAGAAAAAAAAAGAAACACGAGGCCACGGGTTGAACCCGTGGCACGTCATGATTCTATTCCGGAAAAAGAAAAAAAAAGAAAGAGGGTGCCACGGGTTCATCCCTTGGCACGTCATGAATTCGATTCCGGGAAAAAAAATAGTGGGGGCCACGGGTTGAACCTGTGGCACGTCATGAATTCTATTCCTGAAAAGAAAAAAAATAGAGGGTTCACGGGTTGAACCTGTGGCGCATCATGAATTCTATTCCCCAAAAAAAGAATGAGGGTGCCACGGGTTCAACCCGTGGCATGTCTTGATTTATATTCCGGAAAAAACAAAAAAAGAAAGTGGGTGTCACAGATCAACCCGTGGCACGCCATGAATTTTATTGCGGAAAAAGAAAAAAAAAGAAAGATGGTGCCACGGGTTCAACCCGTGGCACGTCATGATTTTTATTCCGAGAAAAAAAAAATGGGGCCACGCGTTTAACCCGTGGCACGTCATAAATTCTATTCCGGAAAAAGAAAAAAAAAAAAAAGAGGGTTCCACGGGTTCAACCCGTGGCACGTCAGGATTTCTATTTCGGAAAAAAAAAAAAAGAAGGGGCCACGGGTTGAACCTGTGGCACGTCATGAATTCTATTCCTGAAAAGAAAAAAAATAGAGGGGTTCACGGGTTGAACCTGTGGCACGTCATGAATTCTATTCCCCCAAAAAAAATGAGGGTGCCACGGGTTGAACCCGTGGCATGTCTTGATTTCTATTCCGGAAAAAACAAAAAAAGAAAGAGGGTGTCACAGATCAACCCGTGGCACGTCATGAATTTAATTGCGGAAAAAGAAAAAAAAAAGAAAGAGGGTGCCACGGGTTCAACCCGTGGCACGTCATGATTTCTATTCCGAGAAAAAAAAATGGGGCCACGCGTTTAACCCGTGGCACGTCATAAATTCTATTCCGGAAAAAAAAAGAAAAAAAAAAGAAAGGGGGTTCCACGGGTTCAACCCGTGGCACGTCAGGATTTCTATTTCGGAAAAAAAAATAAGAAGGGGCCACGGGTTGAACCTGTGGCACGTCATGAATTCTATTCCGGAAAAAGAAAAAAAAGAAACACGAGACCAGGGGTTGAATCCGTGGCACGTCATGAATTCTGTTCCAAAAAAAGAAAAAAAAAGAAAGAGGGTGCCACGGGTTGAACCCGTGGCATGTCTTGAATTCTATTCCGGAAAAAACAAAAAAAGAAAGAGGGTACCACGGGTTCAATCCATGGCACGTCATGAATTCTATTGCGGAAAAATTAAAAAAAAAACAGAAAGAGGGTGTCACGGGTTCAACCCGTGGCACGTCGTGAATTTAATTCTGGGAAAAAAAAAGAGGGGGCCACGGGTTCAACCCGTGGCACGTCATGAATATTATTCCGGAAAAAAAAAAAAAGGGAAAGAAGGTGCCACAGGTTCAACCCGTGGCATGTCATGAATTCTATTCCTGGAAAAAAAATGGATGGGGCCACGAGTTGAACCAGTGGCACGTCATGCATTCTCTTCCGGAAAAAAAAAAAAAGGAAATAGGCTGCCATGGGTTGAACCCGTGGCACGTCATGAATTCTATTTCGGACAAAAGAATAGAAAAAAGAGGGTGCCACGGGTTGAACCCGTGGCAGGTCATGAATTCTATTCCGGAAAAAGAAAAAAAAAAGAAAGCGGGTGCCACGGGTTCATCCCTTGGCACGTCATGAATTCGATTCCGGAAAAAAAAAATAGAGGGGCCACGGGTTGAACCTCTGGCACGTCATGAATTCTATTCCTGAAAAGAAAAAAAAATAGAGGGGTTCACGGGTTGAACCTGTGGCACGTCATGAATTTTATTCCAAAAAAAAAGAATGAGGGTGCCACGGGTTGAGCCCGTGGCATATCTTGATTTCTATTCCGGTAAAAACAAAAAAAGAAAGGGGGTGCTGAACCCGTGGCACATCATGAATTCTATTGCGAAAAAAGAAAAAAAAAATAAAGAGGGTGCCACAACCCGTGGCACGTCATTAATTTTATTCCGGGGAAAAAAAGTGGGGGCCACGGGTTGAACTCGTGGCACGTCATGAATTCTATTCCGGAAAAAGAAAAAAAAAAAGAAAGAGGGTGCCACGGGTTCAACCCGTGGCACGTCATGAATTTTATTCCGGAAAAAAAAAAGGAGGGGCCCACGGGTTGAACCTGTGGCACGTCATGAATTCTATTCAGGAAAAAAAAAAAAAAGGGTGCCACGGGTTGAACCACGTCATGAATTCTATTCCAAAACAAAAAAAAAAAGAAAGAAAGAGGGTTCCACGGGTTGAACCCGTGGCACATCATGAATTCTATTGCCGGAAAAAAAAAAAACAAAGTGGGTGCACAGGTTGAACCCGTGGCACGTCATGAATTCTATTCCGGAAAAAGAAAAAAAAAAGAAAGGGGGTGTCACGGGTTCAACCCGTGGCACGTCATGAATTCTATTCCGGGAAAAGAAACGGAGGGGGCCACGGGTTGAACCTGTGGCACGTCATGAATTCTATTCCGGAAAAAGAAAAAAAAAGGAGGGGGCCACGGGTTGAACCTCTGGCACGTAATGAATTTTATTCCGGAAAAAGAAAAAAAAAGGAGGGGGCCACGGGTTGAACCCGTGGCACGTCTTGAATTCTATTCTAAAAAGAAAAAAAAAGAAAGAAAGAGGGTTCCATGGGTTGAACCCGTGGCACATCATGAATTCTATTCCCGGGAAAAGAAAAAAAAAACAAAAAGGGTGCCACAGGTTGAACCCGTGGCACGTCTTGAATTCTATTCCAGGAAAAAGAAAAAGAGGAGGTTGCCACGGGTTTTACCGGTGGCTTGTCATGAATTCTATTCCGGGAAAAAAAAAAAAGAGGGTAGGCACTAGGGGTGCACACCGGCCCGGAAGCCCGCCCATCCCAGCCCCATTTTTTTAGGTCTTGGGATAAATATTCAAGTTCATATAGCCGGGCTGGGTTGAGATTTTAAGTCTGTTTACTAAATGTGCTGGGTTTGGAAAATTTCACTGAAGCGTAGCCTGGCCCAGTCCGATTTTAATAATATTTTATTATAATACTCCCTCCGTCCCCTAAAGTTGGACACTTTTGGGAGTTCCAACTTTTAAGAGAAAAAAATTATAATATTATGAAAACTCAAACTTCCAAATATTACCCTTGAAAAGTGTGAAAAGACTTTTGTCTCATGTGCAAAAGTAAGGGTAAAATGGAGAGTTCATCAAGATTTGCTTTTGACTTTTAAAATTGAACAAATTTTATGGGACAAGTAAAAGCATGAAAGTGTCCAACTTTGCGGGACGGAGGGAGTACCATTTATAGAGATTGATGGATGTTGGAGAGTTCCATCTTTTTGAGTATTTTAATTGCACTTTAAATTATAGGTCTGTTTTTAATATTTTTATAAGAACTTAGAACTTTAAATATATTATTACGGTTGTGAATTATAATTGTGATCGTTATGGTTGATTAATTTATGTTTTGCAATTCCATGTTTTAGGAAAATAAATGGGCTTCTTGGACGGGTTTGAGAAATTAAAATTTTATTTGAGTTAGGCTTGGGCAAATTAAATGAAGCCTGATTACAAACGGGTCGGGCTTGGGAATGCACGAATCTCGTTATTATCTAACATAAGTCCGGCCCGAATCCGGCTCAGCCCAGTATATGTGCACCCCTAAAGGTGTATCACTCTAAAATTCGAACCAGACAAGGTCAAATGGTTAGATCCAGTTTCCACTTAGAAACTGCATGTACTTTTTCACCAAGCCCTTTTAAATCCCATTTATTTTGGTCCCACCTTAGATCCACAACAGCAATCCAAACCGTTCATTGGACAATCCAAACGTCCATTCCTCATGCCTCGTAGAGTACATGTACGAGCAAAAGCAATTTGCTTCGACATCGATATATACACTGAGAAGATTGCATAACAAGGGTGCCTTTAAGATTAACATCACGCGCATATATTTTGCTCATATCTCTTTCCGATTAAGCTATTGTTTTTGTTTAGAGATATTTCTCTCTTTGAGATGTACAAATCGATTAAGATCAATATTGTGAGTTCGAATTGGGGTCAAAAAAAGATTGGAGTTCAGGAGAATTCGAAGGATAAGAGGTATAGATATGAGGTAATCCTTTCTAAATTGACCCCAAAGTTATGCCTTGCCTTGTCTTCCCTTTGCATTTTCCATGTCCCTTATCTTTCACTCTAACAGTTCCTTGAACAAAAGAAAATATGAAATTGTAGTTATTCCTTTGTCCCCAAGGCCCTCCCATCAGTTAAGGCAAAGCCCTACTACCCCAAAACACATAAGAACAACAAAGGTCAATATAAAATGTAGTACATATTACAACATTCATCTCTCGAAGGAAACTCAAACCTCATTCACAAGCCCTAATCTATTCAAATCCAACATAATCTGATGTTTTTCCCATGAGAAAATATTCTTTATACCGGCGGTGGAAAACCGTTATTTTCCACCACCACCATATGTGGATCCCACCATGAGTTTATTGTAGTATAATCTGCATATTCATACAACAAATCAACTTGATCAGATATCGATAGGTACATAAAATTCAAAACTTTGTTTTATGAAATGGATGTACACTTTAACTTCAAAATCCATGACTGTCCATTTTACGAAACAAAATTCAAATTCTGATATACCTGTTGATGTCCAATCAAGTTGATTTTGTGTGGATGTATTATTCTGCGGGTCTTACGAGATGAACAATTCAAATTAACAATTAAAATACAATGGTGCCCACAAAGACGGTGGTGAAAAGAGGGTGGTTGGTTCTTCACCACCGGTGTAAGATGTAAAGAATGTTCTCTATTTCACATTTGAATATAATAAGATAAGACACCTTACCCGAGACTAATTACATGTGCTTTGGTGCATGAGTCGGATACCAAGTTATGAAAAGAACATATGGAGACGTAATCACAACAGCATCACTCAATTAACAATCACAAGACAAACCAACATACCAGGCCAACTAGTGGGAAAATCACAATTTCTAAGACAGAAGCAAGACTTCATTTAAATAATATCTCGAATAGAATCTACTGACGATGAAAATCAGCAGAGTCCTATAAACTCACACACATACATACATTACCATTCAAATAAATATCGCAATATCATAGAGGAGTTCGACCGAAACTCAGTACAACCACGAGAAAGAGGTGGGTACTTGATCTTCTCATTCCTGCTCATATTGCTGGAGCATTTCCTGGCAACCAGCCAAAGGCTTGTCCTTCATGAACCCCATCGAATTGGCAAAACGATTGTACGAAGAAATCCCGTTGTTTGCAGTAAGGATCACACGGGATCGGTCACGCCCTGGGTCCGCCTTTGCACAGTCACTCTCGGGGCTGCTAACGAGCATGACATCACAAAGCTGGTTTGCATGGTCTTCTCTCACCTTAATTTCGTATTTTCCCTTCGAGTCTGTTGTAGCGCCGCAGCTGTATAAGAGTTCCTGTGTGTCCCTGTTTTTGCATTCCACTTTAACCTTGGCACCTGTTTTAATAAGAGTACGACAATCATACATAAATCAACCATATGTTCTTTCCAGTTGTCAGGAAAGGTTATCTATGAGAAAAGTGAATTAAACAACAGGAACGAAAAAGTTATTGGAATAAAATTTTCCACGACCCATGTAGTTAAGACTTTCCCACAATGCACAACCCTAAAAACAATAAAAGGAAGTGAATTGAGGGGAAATGTTTCCTCAAGAGCACTTTTGAAGTAGGATCCACATCTCCTGAGACAATTAGATGCATCCATCGGTATATCAATCACATAGAAATAAACTCTCCGGGGCCTAAGAAATTTCATTCACAAGGGTAATCTATTTAGTTGATCAAGCTGGTTATTTCATCATTGTGAGAAACTCTTTGAAGAAATGAAACCTCAGTTATGCCTACCAAAACAAAAAATCAAATGTCAGTTATGCCTCCTAGATACAGCAAATAGCAATACAAGGCTGAGAAATATACAGGATTAAGCAAGATGCTTTCAGAGCAGATATAGCATCGTGAAACAGCATTCGAGATATTGGTAGTGGAACCTACAAAGCGACTTATTCCAATATAGTGCGGCAGATTGTTGGCCCGTAGATTTGTTGGCTTTTGATAATTCTTCAAATATTCGCCAAGGAGAAGATTGTTGCGCTTGCCTCCTATTCTCAATATTGGAGGCTAGGCATAAAAAGCAATGAATGAATTTAATGCCTTCAATACTGGATGATATGGGTGCTTAAGCCAATAATGGAGGCTATTGGGGCGTGGAAGGCATGATCCAATATCATCCACTTATCACCATAGGCATGTAGTGGTGCAGAAAGTGGGAAGGTGAGAGAAGAAGTGTACAACAGTACAAGACTTGAAAACGCACTGAATACCTTCCACAAGCATATTTAACAATATGAGCTAAAATACAACAATCTCCACCATAGTGAATATCTCTCGTGTTTATTATAAGTAGGGGCGTAAACGAACCGAGCTGCTCGCAAGCGGCTCGGAGCTTGGCTCGATATCAGCTCAACTCGAGTTCAAGACTTAAATGAACGAGCTCGAGCTTGGAAATTCAGTTCGTTTTGTAAACGAGCCATGCCCGAGTCAGCCAAGGCTCGGCTCGAATCAGCTCACGAGCCAATATTATATGAATATTTATAACTATTTTATATTTATCCTTCAAATTCTCGGTTTAAATTCAAAATATTTTGAATCTGAACTTCGCTGCCTTTGAGACAGCTGTCATGGGAAACCCATGATGGTGAGCACGTGCAAGGGGAGGCACCACCAGGAGGCTTTATTGAGAACAAAAGGCCTCTTAAGCTTGTGTTTTTCTGATGTGGGACGAGGTATCAGCTTTGTTCTCCTTCAGACTTCTTTAGTCCCACATCGGAACTTCAAGAGAAAAAATGAGAGGCAGAAAGGTTTATATGAAGAGAACCCAGTGAAACTCTTCTACGCCGAGTTGGCACAGTATCACCTAGCCAAAGCAAGCTGAGCTCCAGCCTAGGGAAAATATTCGGAGCCGAGCTCGAGCCTAATTCATCTGGCTCGAGTTTGAGCCAACCCCAGTTTTGGCGAGCTGAGCCCGAACACACCAAAACTCAGCTCGGCTCATATACACCCCTAATTATAAGGCAGTAGTTCAACTAAAGGAAATAAAATGTTTCTCTATATCTTGGATAATGGACCCTAATGCGCCAATGGAACCAGTAGCAACAGATATGGAACGTGACAAAACATGATAAATAGATTGCCCCAATGTGACAATCAACCCACTCGTGAAAGATTCTGTCGTGCTAATGCAAATTTACGGCATTTACATTTATTCACAAGACCTCCGTCGCTTTTGTAGGGCTATAATTATTTTTTCTAGTAAGATAAGAAATGGCCCAACAATGTACCAGTATTATAGATGTAATCTATGTAGCACCGACACTTCTAGAGGTCGCCGTATCGGCGTATTGGACACGGGGACACGGCGGGATACGTATGGGACACGCCACGTGGCGTGTCCCCAAAAAATTTTGAATTTTTTTGAATTTTTTGTAGGGGACACGTGGGGGACATGGCTGGGGGACACAACAGGGGTCAAACTGTAATTTTTTTGAAATTTTTGGGGGTCAATCTGTAATTTTTAAATTTTCAGGGGTCAAATTGTAATTTCTTAACTTTCTTGGGGGTCGAACTGTAATTATTAATCTTTAAAATTTTAATTTTTTAAATGTTTATATGTATATTAATATATATATTGTCGTGTCCCCCGCCGTGTCAGTGTCCCTTTTTTCAAAATTGCCGTGTCTGTGTCCGTATCTGTGTCTATGTCCGTATCCGTGTCCGTGCTACATAGGATGTAATTAACGAGAAAGTGAGAAGTACATCCATGCGGATAACAATTAGCATTAGCAATGACAACTTCAATTCTGCATATACTCACTAGTGTCTATTGTCTAGTACCACTTGACACTCAGATCTTTGGTATTTAGAGTGCCATTTGGCAGCTTCTATGTATCATATTTGGGGTGAGCGCAATAGTCAGATTTTCAAAGGTTCAAACCAGAATGTTCAAGCTCTCCAAGTGGTTATTGAGAAGTGTGCTAGATTGTGTGTGACCTCGTGGAGGAATTTCCCATACACAGGTTCTAATATTCATTTGTTGCATGCTTGGGGGATTCCTCACGTGGTGTTGAAGCATTGATGTAGTTTCTTTTGTTTTTACCCTTTTTGTGTTTTCTGATTAGTTAGAGTAGTCTAGCTGGGGACTGTTTTGGGAGATCCTCTGTTTTTTGTTTGGTTGTTCCTCTGTATCTCCTCTCTTTGAGGTTTTGTAAGGATTCTCAAGGCCAAGCCCTTGGTCCATGTTTCTGGTTGGTTTTCTAAATGAATTACGTTACCACTTGACACCCATGACCCGACAAGTGAACTGATCACTTGCTTACATGAACAAATATACAATTTCCAGTCGTATAATGCCCAATAATGCATTTACCAGTGTGGGCCTGAATCTAGTCGGTGTTGGCCGACTATACGATTTCATGCTCTAGGCGTTCAATTAGTTGTTGGGCCGATTAGTCGGCTGCTAGGCAGGGTTAGTTGGCGACTAATCGACTTGGTAGGCGGGATTAGTTGGGGTAAAACACAAATTTTGCAAATTTAAGGGGGTTAATTTTGTAAGATCTAGTTTCATTTTTAGTGTATCTATGTATTGCAGCATTTTATTCGAAAATCTTTCTTTTTTGTAATTTATTTATTTGAGGTCTAGAAGAGAGAATGTGCTATGCAGTGCTTTATTTGACACTTTAAAAACATTATAAAAATAATAGAATTCTAGACCTGATGAGATTTGTAATTATGGATAGAATAGTTATTTGTTACTCTCTCCGTTCCTAAATAATGATCCACTACAAAAAGAAGTTTTTCAAATTTGTTGATGCCAAATTAAAGAACTAATTGAGCTCTTTAATTTGGTGTCAATAAATTTAAAAAATCATGCTCGGAAGTATTTTATTTCTTGATTAAAAAATTGCACGTCTTTTTGTAGTGGACCATTATTTAGAAACCGAGGGAGCATTAGTTATTACTTAGTTTCCATGTTTAATGTTTTGTTCTACTCACAAAACATTGGGAGGCAGGAGGAGAATTTTTTCACAAAATACAAAAATGGAAAACAACTAATCTCTAGGCGCCCAGCGACTTTTAGAACACTGAATGTAGTTGCTATTATGTGTCCTACTAGAACAACGTGACACCCCACCTAGTAGTCATGGGCACCATGTCATGTAAACCAAACGAAATGATGTTACACAGAACCAGATGTCTACATGAACTTGTTTGCTAGGAAAGTGATAATCCACACATGTGAGGGAAGAATTAGTACTACCAATGACAACACCTCCAATTTGTCTTTCTATTGCCAGTACCATTTGCAACACAGGCGGATCCAACACTTGCAAAAAAAGACATCGACAAGAGTGCACACTGGACACATACCGAGAGCCAAGTTTCTGTGTTGTACATACAAGTTAGTAAATGTATCCATGTATGTTACTCGGATCTCTATAGATGGGGCCAGTTTCTGGTCTAAGGCCTCGTAGAAACCAGAACCAACGGAGAAAGACTATGCCACATAAACGCTGCATTTCAAACAATTACTTTACAAAAAAAACCACTACTCATGTAAAGCAACAACCAATGTGTCATTCAACTCTCAAGATATGATCTACAAAGAACAAATGTTGTAGTTCTGATGATGACTGGAATTTGGGAAAGCAAAAAAATCCACTCACGTGAGTTTGCAATAAGCAAAGAACTTTCATCCTTGACGTGTTGCAATACCACTACCACCCCACAAGGTACCTAACAGATAGGGATGGTAATCTCAACCGAACCGTTGGGTACCCGAACTGAAACCGTTTTTTTTTTTCCCCAACCATAACCAATTTTTTCCCTGTGGACACAGGTGTGGGTAGACGGAGGGATAACCAAACGGGTTCTGTTCAACTATGGTTTTACCTGTGAACCGAAACTTATAAATTACATAAAAACCCCTTCTATCATATATACATATTACATAAGAACCCCCTTAGGTAGATTTTGAAAGTACACTATATATATATAAGTTCACGAGTGTACTGAATTCACGAAGAATTCAAAGTTCACACCTTTCATCACTAAGATCCTCATCACCAGGATCTTGATCTTCTTCGCTTAGTGTAGGATCATCTTCTTCTTCACTCGGATCATCTTCTTGTTCGCTTAGTGTAGGATCTTGTTCTTCCTCACTGAGATCTTCTTCTTCTTGGCGTAGTTGGACCAGAGCACGAGTGTACTGGTTAATTCAACAAAAGCCAAGATGTCATACTTACCCAAAAAAAAAAAATTAACCAGAAAAAAAAATCCAAGATTTCATTCAAGACTAACCCAATTCATGTCACTTATCCGAATGCCACCCACGATTACATCGTAGGTCTCCGAGTTATTGAAGGATTCAAATATTATCACCTCCTCACAACCCTTACATCTAATTTTTATGTAATTCCCAATATACGCCGCTTCAAAGCGAGTATTTCGAGAACACACGTTTCCACACGACCGATAGTAGATGGCGAATGCCAGAAGGAATTTCGCCATGAGTGATACGACTGTGGCAGGGACGACGAATTTCAATGGACAAGTTACAGAAAATGAGAGAGAGAGAGAGAATTGTACTTCACAAGCCATAGTAACTTGTCCATTGAAATTTGTCGTCCCTGCCATAGTCGTAACACTCATGGATTCCTTCTGTCATTCGCCATCTACTGTCAGTCGTGTGGAAACATGTGTTCTTGAAATACTCGCTTTGAAGCGGCGTATCTTGGGAATTACATAAAAATTAGATGTAAGGGTTGTGAGGAGGTGATCATATTTGAATCCTTCAATAACTCGGAGACCTAAGATGTAATCGTGGGTGGCATTCGGATAAGTGATATAAATTGGGTTAGTCTTGAATGAAATCTTGGATTTTTTTTTTCTGGTTAATTAATTATTTTTTTGGGTAAGTCTGAAATCTTGGCTTTTGTTGAATTAATCAATACACTCGTGCTCTGGTCCAACTACGCCAAGAAGAAGAAGATCCCAGTGAGGAAGAACAAGATCCTACACTAAGAAAACAAGAAGATGATCCGAGTGAAGAAGAAGATGATCCTACACTAAGCGAAGAAGATCAAGATCCTGGTGATGAAGAAGAAGATGAGGATCTTAGTGATGAAAGGTGTGAACTTTGAATTCTTTGTGAACTGCTGCTCTAGATCAGCCATTTTGGAATCCACTTGGGGAGTAAGTCACACAAAAAAACAAAAAAACGAGAACAAATCAAGCAAGAAATAGATTGGAATTGGAAAGCTTTATACAAAAACCAAAATGTGAGTACCGTTGCAAACCCGGAGTTAAACATTTTGCAAATAAAAAAGCATGATAACGGGAAGGTTTTTTGTATTTTTTTAACAGAGTGATCGGAGCAGAACCAATGATGTGATGTGATCAGAGACTTTACAGGCCAGTCACCTCTTGGGCTCGGCAGTGGGCCCTCTCTCGTCTGTTGACTGCTTTTGTGAATGTGAGATCTAATAGTGTAAGTGGTTATAGTGTAATTTTAAAATATACGTAAAGGGGTTCTTATGTCATATGTATATATCATATAAGGAGTTTTTATGTAAATTTATACGTTACGGTTTGGTTAGGGTATCGGTTCGGTTCACAGGTAAAACCATAACTGAACCGAACCCGTTCGGTTATCCCTCCGTTAACCCACACCTATATCCACAGGGGAAAAATTGGTTATGGTTCGGAGAAAAAAACAATTTCGGTTCGGGTACCGATCGGTTCGGTCGAGATTGCCATCCCTACTGCATATACACCGGGCACACTCATGAGTCCCAATCTAAGAAGTACATGCATCTATTATGAACATAACAATATTTACAATCCAAAAACTAAACCAGTACATTGCGGAGGTGTATAGGTGCTGGGGGCCGCCACTTTTTTAATAGGAAAATAAGTATTTTGCATTTTGGAGAGGGATGTAAAATTCAGTTTAAAACTATTTTAGTAGATCTATTATCTATAAACTACTATTGTTTAATTTTGAAGTATGATCAATTTTCCAAAAAATGTGTGCATGCTTTTTTCTTGAGCAAGGAATATAAAGATATTGGTGATTGAATTTTTTTAATATTTAGTTAAGACATTGTAAAAAAATATAAAAAATTGATTGTTGAATGTTCTTCATAGCCACACCGCCACCGAATTCAAATCCAATGTCTGCCACTGGATACATAGGCAGCTTTTCACACTCAGTGTTGTGCCAACAGTAATGTGGCGTGCCGTGTATGTATCACACAGCACCAGGCTTCGTTCATGTAACCAACGTACAGATCAGCACAAATACACGCGTGTACGCTATGGAGTATGGATCAGTCATAAACATAGGCTTTATCTATCTTTATATCCAGATCGGGACAAATACACACATATACACCATGGATCAGTCCCAAACACTCCCATTCCTATACTCCCTCCTAAATTACTTCTGTACATAACTTTTTGATAAACTAAAAGAACTGATATTTAAGCCGAGTTTCCACTGCAGTATTTGCAGTATTTTCGGTATTCTTGGACTACAAGTTGTCTAATCAAGTCCTCCTCACGTACGTCAACTGATTTGATAACTTGTAATCCAAAAATACCGAAAATATTTGAAGTTTTTCCAACAAAAATGTCTTATTCTGATTTGTATACTTTTAAATATCAAAATTGCACGACTTTTCATGTAGGATCGGCAAACTATGACAGTATGACAGAGGGGAATATGTGTTTGTATGCATCTAGATGTATATTTCTCTGTCAAAATGTGTGTACATACAGATCTATTGTTAAAAATGAGAACTTTGAAAGCAGAGAAGGAGAAAATACCGGCAATGGGTTTGGTGAAGGAGGTCTCGAAGCCGGCACGGCAAGTGTCGCAGTAAACCGTACCCTCGAGGCGAAACGGCTTCTCCATGGGCCGAGCTGCGGTAACGAGCGCCGTGAGTAGACAGAGCGCCAGAATCAGCATCGTTCTCGCCATTGTTTTGTTTTGCTTCGATTGCTTCACAGAGGGAGAGATGCAGGATGTGAATATGTAGAGAGAGGGAGAGAGAGAGAGAGAGAGTAAAGTGAAGTAGGCCAGCCAGTCTCAATGGGAGAGAAGAAAGTGGAGGTGGTTGGGGGAGTGCGGAATTGTGTGCGCAGAGGAATGGGAGAGGATTGTACAAGGTTCTCTGTGAGACTGCCACGTCAAAATAAAAAAGCAGTGTGAAAATCACATTTATATAATGTTGGAATCGTGTCTACCTTGTTTGGATGGTGTTTTGAGAACCGGTCTTGAAAATTCCAAACCTAGTGGTTTTCAAAAGTGTGCATCAGTGTACTTTTCTGCCTTGTTTGTTGGTTTTTGAGAACCGGTCTTGAAAACCCCTTTTGAAACCGAACAAGGGAGGATTTTCAAAACCCAGTTTGGAAACCCCAAATGAACAAGCCCGTCAATTTTATATAGAACCACGTGGTAGAGCTGATGCTATACAAGAATGTCGTGCTTGTGACTTTGAATATGAATTGAGTTTTTGTTGGTAATTGGGTAGAAACTCTATAAATTTTTCATGGTAGTTTAATTTTTTTTCAAAATTCATTCAATATTGAGGATTCTAAATTCTGAATGAAAGATTTGAAGATTAGATCGATTGTTTATAATTATCTAATTAAGATGATTTTTTACAGACTACCAAAATAATTATTTTAAGATTATTAGACAGCTCAGATAATTTATGTGAGGCCCTGAAGTGAGAGCAAAAAAAGGTATGTGGCTAGGAATTGAGATACCTTTTGTAGATGCTAAAATTTACTAACCATTAGTTCAGCCATCTCTCTTTTATTATATTGATCAAAAAAAAAATCTCTTTTTTATTATACGGTGTTGATGTGACGATTTTAATAAGGAAAAAAAATCTGAATAGGAAAAAGAAATTAGAATTTTCTTTTCTCTTTCGAATGGTAAAATGAAAAAAGAGGTAGATGAATACGAATATTTCACCTAAATTTTTACGATTTTTTTTTGTACAAAAATAGTAGAGTGTCATCCCTATGAGGAGTAGTATAGATGGGTAATTTCCATTGCAAAAAAAAATTAAAAAGCAAAAACAAAAGAAGAGTATAAATAGCTAATAGATGGTCGGGTTTAGACTCAATTCATTTTCGTTAAAGAAGTTGATTCACTTAATATAGTTTCTTTTTCTTAATTTTTTGTTACATGTTAATATCGCATCGTTTGTCTCAACAAGTGAAATCGGAATAGTAAAAAAATGTAGATCAAAGTCTACAAGATTCATGACGACGTGAAAGACACAAAAAATATATTTTTCGTCTTTTTTAATTTTTATTTGTACTGAATTAAATAATTTCTCTCAACATTGATATTTATACTACTATTATTTCTCTCTTCGATCCCAATGATTGGTTTTGGAGAAAAACGTGAATACGACGATTGTAGAAGAATAAATTCCCGGGTTGTAATTGAACGTGATTGCAGCTAGCGGTGTCGGTGGTCACATGGGGAATGAGGATAAGGTAGTGGTGCGATCAGGTGTGGTCAAGCCTAGGGCTTGTTTAGCGCGTAGACGTAGCACGTCCGTCTATGATGCGGAAAACACGGGTCGGGAGCATCGTCCTCTCCATTCGCTCGATCTTTTATACGGAGTACATGTTTTTCCACCTCTCGATTTGTACCATATAAAAACCATTATGGGCCACCAGGTCCAAATTATGAGCCTTGGACTACCTCAAGGCCCAAATGTACGTAGCATATCGACAGATTGGGCCCCTTTACAGGGCCCCCTAACTTGGGGAAACCATTTGGACACAGATAATTTTGGGAGGTGAGCTCACCTACGTAGTCGGAGAAAGGGGAACTTCGACTTCTAGCTAGCTTCTTCCCCTCAGGGTCGGATACTGAACAACAAAATAACACTAAAAAAATTACGACAAGCGAGCAAAGGGATTAACGAATCGTTAGACCTGGAGTGTAGCGGTAAGAAAGGTTATTCCGTGTAATATCATTGTCTGTTCTAATCTAATATATAAAAGGAGAGTCACTCGTCTATTCTAGTATGCAAAAGGAGTTGCATCAGTTTGGTGTGATACTAGTTTGGTAGCCACTTCTTCAATGTGTTTCCCTTTTGGTGTCCCTTATTTTGCAATAAATATGCATACATAAGCTATGTACATATTTCGTACAAATTGGTTGTTTGGGCCCATTCCGAATTCCATAAGAATGATCGGAGCCGCATTTTTAAAAAAAATAGTATTTTCAGGTATCCCGTAGAAAATCATCCGTGTGGAACCGGAGGGGGTCCGACACAACAGATCTACACGACATAGTACTGTCCCTTATTTTGATAGATTTTTTTTTTACAGAATAACAGAATTATTTCCCGTTACATACATATGCACATGTCTTTGAATAACAATTGTTTTTCTTAATTTAATAACAGATGAGTGTTGTTACCTTTGGCAGAGATTTAGAATGGGTATAACAAAAAGAGAAGAACATAATGAAGGTGTATTGCCCATCTTTAAAAAAAAAGGTGTTATTTCCCCTTTAAAAATTTACTGTTTTTGTTTTGTAATATTTAACATCGCGTCATTTGGTGATGTAGTTTTTTAAATTCGACTTGTCCACACATTGCATCTGCCCAACCTCTAGTAGAACTATTAAGGACAATTTATACATCCATTCAATGATACGCTTTTCGACATCTTATTTAACCAAACAATTTGAACTTATTTTAAGCTTTACAAAAAGCTAGACCAAACATATTTACAACCTTTTTTTCTTTTTGATGTTGAAGGAACCGCTCCACAGTAGAGCCACTAATTGGACTCACTTTCAAGCAACCAAATCTATCCACCGACTCGGTCACCGGACACACATGGTACCGCTATTGAGAGGAGTCAAACTCTGCCCACTTCTAGGCAAAGCTCTTCCCCTTCCACTAGGGCAAGCCCAAGGGTGGTACATATTTACAACTTTGATCATTGACGAATCAAAAAATCTACAATAAAAAAACTAACCTATAAGCGATTACAATGGGGGCCAATGTCTTCTTTAGCCCCTTAGGAGTAGATTTGAAGATCACTGATCGTATATGTGCATGTTTTATGTAAATATATAAATTGTGTGCATATCATACACTAGTACTCTGAACTTTGATCATTGATGTTCTGTAATGGAAGTACTAAAATAGTCCCAGAGAGAGAGAGTGTTTGGGGTTTTGGTTTGCATCTAGTCCCACATCGAGTATGAGAGAGAAAGAGGAGTGCTAAAGTTGGTATAAAATGACTGGTCTATTTTCTTTGTAATTCGTACATTTCTCGGCTTTTTGGCTAAGATCAAGTGTAGAATCTGTTCTTATCAGTTTAATATTTGATATGTGAGTCATTGACTCACACGGTATTAAATTAATTTTTCAAGGGGGAGGGCTCATTACAATAGCTTGCTATTGGGGTTCCTCATGTGTCGCTTAAGTGTGCGCTTAAGCGTTGCACTATTGCTTAGGCCTGGTGCACCCCATCCAAACCTAGTCCAAATTTCCTTTTAGGGCTCAGTCAGCCCAATTCTTTATTGTAACAGATTTTTACCTCTAGGTCAAGGAAAGAGAGGATTATCTAATTTGCACTAAGGTAAGCCAATTTTTTTAATTACCATTAAGGTAAGCCACTCTGGGATTAGGTTTATGGTGTACTTTCCTAATATAGGATTTTAGTGGTTTAGACACTTTCATAGGGTATCCTAGAGTTTAGGTTTAGGTACTTTCATAGGGTACCATAGAAGTTAGGTTTAGGGTGACACTTTCCTATTATAAGGTTTTAGTGATTTAGACACTTTCATAGGGTACCCTAGGGTTTAGGTTTAGATACTATCATAGGGTACCCTAGTTATAGGGTATCTTAGGATTTAGGATTAGGGTGCACTTTCTTATTATAGGGTTTTAGTGGTTTAAACACTTTCATAGGGTATCCTAGGATTTTAGGCACTTTCATAGGGTACTCTAGGATTTAGGTTTAGGCACTTTCATAGGGTACCCTATAATTTAAGCACTTAGGAGTGTCCATGGGGGTGGGGAGAGAGAGAGAGAGAAGAAACAAAGCTGCTGCCCGACAAAGCTGTATGCCACGCCTATACCTGGAGGAGCAGTGCAAATTGGTTGCTTGTACCTAGATGTAAATTGAGTGTGCCGGCTGTACCGGCTTGTAATCTCCTCTTATTGTAGCTCGTTTGGTTAGAGGGTGTTTGAGAGCCTACTTTTCAGTTTTTCATTTTCAGCTTTTTGGCTTTCTAAATTATAGTCAGAATGTGTTTTGAATCACGGAGGAGTGTTTGGGAAAATACATTTTGCAAAAGAAGTAGTAGCTTTTCATGAGAAGTAGAATGGGAAAAGGAGGTCGGAACCTCTTTCTGGCTTATGTTGTGAATTGTTGAAAATGGAAAATGAATTCTGATAGAAAGAGTTTTAAGAGACTTCAGCCAAACACCCATAATTGAAAAAGTAGAATGGAAAAAATTAAAAAACAAGCGGCCAAACAGGCCCTTAATGTGGAACATACAAACGATTCTGAGGTTGTATGAAGTATTTTTTGGACAAAACAACCTTCTGGACTTTTTTTAAGTAACTTGTTTGATTTTATTCTTAGACGGTCCTGTTAAAGGTCATTTGTGAGCTTTTATAGAGAAAATTCTGATAAACTTATCAAGAATAACAATTATGTCAAAAATCACGTTGATTTGAAGACTAAACTTTTAGGCTTGTAGCCTTCTGTGCCCCTAATGACAGTAAGTTCGATTTACTTGTAAAATGGTGCTCATATTGGTATTGTTCTAGAAAACGGCCTTCTGTAGCAAACTGTCTTTTATTGTAATTTTTTTTTAACTTTTTTAATTGATTTATTGTAGGAGAATGATCTGTCTTGTATAGAATGTGAAAAGACAGTAAACGCCAGTTTACTAAAAAAGATAATTTTTTGGAATCAATTTTTTTTGTTCACGTTATAGAGCTTAATAAATAGAATGCAGAGCTTAATAAATAGAACGTCCATCTGAGAACGCAAGTTAATTGTATTGATAACTACATGATCTAACACTATCTATTTTGAAGTACAATTCTAAAATCACATCTATAGGTTATTTATTTGAAAACAATGAACTTTGGCCATCGAGTTAACATACTCCATCGACTTGTTTTTTTTCAAGGAATATCCGACTCGTGGAGCTCTATAATGTGAATGATTCAGATCAAATATTCATCTAGGATAGTCCCAGAACAAGAGAGAGAGAAGGAGAGTTTGAGTTTGGGGTTTTGGTTTGCATCTAGTCCCACATCGAGTATGAGAGAGAAAGAGGAGTGCTAAAGTTGGTATAAAATAACCAGCCCATTGCCTTTGCAATTCATACCTTTCTCGGCCTTTTGGCTAAGATCAAGTGTAGTATCTGTTCTTATCAGTTTAATATCTGATACGTGAGCCATTGGCTCACATGATATTAAATCAATGTTTTAATGGGGAGGGCCCATTACAGTAGCTTGCTACTGGGGTTCCTCACTCGTCGCCTAAGCATTGCACTATTGCTCAGGCCTGGCGCACCCCACCCAAATCTAGTCCAAATTTCCTTTAGGGCTCAATCAACCTATTTCTTTAATGTAACCCATAACCCTATTTTTTTCTTTAGATGATTTTCGACTTTGTTGTACTGTATTTCGCTAATCTGGGACTTACAAACGATTCTGAGGTTGTATGAAGAATTTTTTGGACGATTCTGAGGTGGACATGTAACTTGTTTGATTCTATTTGTGGACGGTCCTGTTAAGGTCACTTGTGAGATTTTATAGAGAAAATTTTGATGAACTTGTCAAGAATTGGAGTAACAATCATGTCAAAAATCATGTTGATTTGGTACAAATTCATTTGATGTCAGAACACATGGAGAGTCTAACCCGTTCGGCCCAACCTAATCGTGTTTGCCTTAAAAAATGTAGACTCGTGATGGACACATCCAGTGGCGGACACATGATTTGTGTTTAGCAGGAGCCTGAATCACGTATATTTTCATATTCATAATAAAATATATATTTTATAAGTATATATCGCTATTTGTAAGGCCCCAAGAAGAGGTGATATTGTGTGCGTGTGCTTAGCCACCGTTTTAATTTTATACACGCACCATAAAAAAATATTAATAACTTGAAATTTTAGGAATTTTTACTCCACATATATAAAAAATTTAAGAAAAAAATTTCACTCAAGGGACTTGCAGGGACCAATGCCATAGAAATTTTCTTATTTAATTTAAAAATTATAATAATACGCGAGAATACTTGGAGTTGTACAAGGGCCCGAGTCCTCCCTTGCATCCCTTGAACCGCCCTTGGGCACATCACAAGGTCTATGATGATTTCCTTGAAAAATCTAATTCTTAAATATCTTCCAAAGTCCTAACACTTTATAACTTCATTAAAATTCCAAATCTAGAGCTTGTTAAAAATGTCTCCCAAATGCCCTCCACACATCTGCTCTGGTTTGAAAACTAAAATAGGGACTTGTAGCCTTCTGCGCTCCTAATGACAGTAAGCTCGGTTTACTTGTAAAATGGTGCTCATATTCGCATTGTTTCAAAAAACTGTCTTTTATGGCAAATTGTCTTTTACTGTAATTTTTTTTTGGTTGATGTATTGTAGGAGAATGACCTGTCTTATAGAATGTGAAGAGACAGTAAAAGACAATTTGCTAAAAAAGATAATTTTTTGGAATCAAATTTTTTTTGTTTACGTTATAGAGCTCAATAAATAGAACGTCCATATGAAAACATAAGTTAATTGTATGATGACTACATAATCTAATGCTATCTATTTTGATGTACAATTCTAAAATCACACGTATTGGTTATTAACAAAGGAACTTTGGCCATCGAGGTAGAAAGAAAGAACGATTCATAAATTTCTTTCTACCATACTATCAGATCCTATTGAATACTGCTGATTCGAGCAAATGATTGACCCATCATATCTTCCCCGAAGAAACGGAAAGTACCAAAAAGTTTGAATTCACAGCTAATAACATTGATTTGACTACCACTGAACCAGCTGGCCGCAGAGATGGAATCTGGGACAGAGGACTTGTAGAATCTCTCTAGATCTAGTAAAAGCGAAAGATGACCCCTGCAATACACTTTTTAGTAAGGATGTCATCATTTTTTGGTGGGATGACATCACTATTTGGTGGGACTTATACCATTCAACCAATAAGAGGGGAGGGTTTTGTTCGCCCTCCTAAAAAAGAAGGTGAACAAAATTAAATTCGTAATTTTAGGGACATTTCAGTCATTTCAGCAAATATTGAAACTTGCCGTTTCTAGTTCAATTAATCACAACAGACCACATTTCCTAAGCATAAATAGCCAATTGAACGCTAAAGGCCAAAAAAAATAAAAAAAATGCTAAAGGCTCAACACTTTGCCTTGTTTGGCTACTCCAAATAAATGCAACAAAGAAAGAAAAGAAATATCCTCACTGTCTAGTTATTTAACTCAGAAATTAAAACATCCTTACATCTTAATCTGTAGTCAAGAGAAAGCGTTTCAAATCCTAATTAGAGAAAGAAATGAAATAAATGCACGTAAATATGTGCACAAGTCCACTTCATGAATAAGGAAAGGGTGGATTAATTGGGAGGAGAAAAAAAAGATCAAATGACAACATTAATATGCTCAACAACAAAGCTAATATTAAGCATTTGCATGTTCTCGTCTTGTTTGATCTTTCTTGCTTACGGCACGGCGGCTTCTGGTGACGGGTTTCGGGTTCGAGGTGTTAATCTTGGAGGTTGGTTGGTTGTGGAAGGATGGATTAAACCATCTCTTTTTAATGGCATACCAAACAAAGATTTATTGGTTAGTAGATGCACACGTTTTGATGCGTTTATATAGTTTTCATTGAATTTTTTCGTCGCATTTTTATAATGTTCGTACATTTACAATTTTGTTTGTGTTTGGATTTTTGTTAGGATGGAACATTTCTCCGGCTTAAATCATTGAAATCTGGAAAATATTTATGCCCCGAGAAAAATGGAGAAAGAGTTGTGCTCAAGGACCATATTAACACTTCTGATCCCATACTTAGAGTAAGTTAAATTACCTTCTTATATTACACGGATTAACGTTAAAATTGTTTAATATTATGTTTGTGAGGATCTTGGATTTTTTGTGGAAAGAAAAAAATAAGACAGTAAATAGAGCATGCACCCATTTTTGGAAAGAGTGCTAGAGAGAGGTCCACAGAACACTTGGGTAGGACTTTCCCTCACGTGCACGTGGAGATGTAAATTTTCAGAAAAGAGCATAACAGAATACGAATGGGAGAAATGCTATACTGTAAACGGAGGACAAATGGAAACAGAGAGGCTTGAACCCAAGACCTTTCGCAACCAGAATTCTGATACCATATTAAGTTATCTACTCTATCAAAAACTTAAGCCGTTAGGAATTGGACTCAACAATATATATCAAGTTATCTAACAGTCATACATGTTATATCTCACAAACACTTGAAGAGAATGAATCAATGCACGGAGAGAGAGGTTTAGGTTTCCCCCTTCCCCCATCCCGCCGCCTCCCCTCTTCTCAGATCATCCCCCCCCCCCAAACACCTCCCCGCACCCCTCTCTCCGGTTTCTCCTTTTAGCTTGTAGATCTAGGCTGAGTCACTCTCCCCGGTGAGAGTTCGAATCGCCCAGATCTCTTTCATTTTTGGTTTGACCATCACCAATATGTGATGGATCTCGAGCTCCGGCCTCCAATGGCTTCTGGTGAAGGCGGCGGTGGGTGGTTCTCGGCGGCAGCACAACGACGGCGGTGGCGGCAACAGGTAAGACCTCGGCGTCGGTGGAAGTTGGATGAAAATTCTTCTTCTCTGGAACTCGATCTCGTGTAGATTTGGGTTGATCGTTGTGTTGTTGTTTTTCATTATCGTTGTTGTTGCTGTTTTCATTTCCGTTCCGTATTTTGATTTTCCGATGTACCAAAAAAAAATATCTCACAAACACTTAACGGGGGAAGAGTGGGTCGAATAACAATATATATCGAATTTTCTAATAGTCACACATGTTATATCTCACAAACACTTAAAAGGGTGGAAGAGTGGGTCATTTGACCACTCAATTCTGAATGAGTCATATTATTAGTATTTGTTATAGGTTATGACAATTGACCTATGAATTAGAACCCACTAATTTTTTTTTTTTTTGTGTCTTTTTGACCATCTTTTTGGTAGTTAATTTTCTTCCAATTTTTACTAGATTCTGGTCAATTTTTGAAATTAATTGCTCGGTTTGGCGAGAGAAATCAAAAAATTATAAAAATATAGACTGGTTGAAACAAGTTCATTAAAGACGAAAAAAAGTTTAGAAAAGACAGTCTTATCTTTATCGTCGTCTTGTATAAAACTGTTTTCAATTTTAATTTACAAGTTCATTAAAGACGAAAAAAAGTTTAGAAAAGATAGTCTTTTCAGTGTCTTTATCATCATTTTTTATGAAACCTTCTTCAACTTTAATTTTTATTTTGTACTTTTGCGATTTCTCTTATCGAGTATAAATTAGGAAGAAGAACTAAAAAAAGTACAAAAAGTTTAAATAATACCGAGGTCTTCATTAAACTTAGGCTTAGTTTCCTAAAAGATTTTATCAAAATGTGATAAAATCAACTCTTGATTTTATCAAATGAGGAAGATGTTTGATAAAATCCCAGCTTTTTTGCATTGAAAAAACTGAGATTTTATCAAATCTCTTCCTTATTTGTTAAAATCAACCTTGGTTTTATAATCAAATTTTGATTTTATCTTTCATAAAATCGTTTGAAAAACTCACCCTAATCCAAATAGTGTTTTGGACCTCTCTTTGTTTTTGGTTTTTTTGTGGTGTGTGTTTTTGGGTTTATCTTCTCCCCGGATTTTGTGTGCAGTTATGGAGGATCAACGAGACTACATTCAACTTTCGACTCCATGACAAGAAATTCCTGGGACTGGACAATGATACAAATGGGCCCTCATTCCTCTTGCATTCTTCAAAATCAGCTGGCCCATCACAAACCTTTAAGATTTCGAGACATCACCATAACTCCACCCTAATTCGAATCAAAGCTTCTAATGGCTTCTTCTTACAGGTTTGTTTTTTCTTTCCCTTCCTTTCTTGTTTCTCAATTTTGTTTCTTGTAACAAACAACTACTTGAACATTCAACAAGGTCAATGCATGTCACATTAGGGTTTGCTCTTTAGATGTTAAACCTCCTAGGATTATCAACAATGCTACAGACACAACATGGGAAGGAACCCACGGGTCGGACCCACATATGGGTCCTCACACCCATCTGAGTGTTGTGCCCAGATGTTGTGTTCCGATGTTATGTCCGTAGCAGTTTCGTAGTGCTATCAATTCTTGTGGAGACATTCACACGAGTTTCCCCGACTTTAACAGACCTTCATTAACGGACGGGGTCACTGGATTGGTTGAGGGGTCTGCGCAAACTGCCCTAGACATCCTGAGTTATCGTACAGAAATATTATAAGATACAATCATACAATTAAGTGATTAACATTTGATTTGAAGGAGAAATAAATGGTACATACTCTCATACCACAAGAAAGTTGTCAGTGTTTAAGAAAAGTGTGAGTTTGTAGTTATTACATGAAATTCTGGATTTCGGATTTTTGCTATGAGAAATTTGTGATGAGATTTTGTGGTGTTAAGTTGTTGAACTCAGGAATCACAAATATTTTAGTGGAGTTATTTACCCAAAAAGACACTCTGCTGGGTCATACGGCATGCAATTTTCGGTGCTGTGTGTCTTGACCCTGGACACATTATGTATGTGTTTCGGATACCTTCTGGAGGCCTGATTTTGAATTTTGGCGTCTCGGACTTTGAGAAACTTCTATTCTGATGCTTTTAGTTTCTACATTTTTGCTTTTACAAAGCTTACGTTTGTGACAATTGACAAAACACCCTCTATACTTGGAAAAAGGTTGTTTTATCAGGGGATCATACCAGCATTTTTTTGTTATTGAAAAAGGGTGAAGGGTGGCAACTGGAAATATTGAGGTCATACCCTATGAAAACATTTTGTGATTATTAAGGTCATACCTTGTAACTCATAAGCTCATTGGAAACACTAAGGTCATTTTGTGCGGGGGTCTCATTGGAAACCTTAATGAAACATTAAGGTCATACTTTATAACTCCATGAGGTATGACCTTAATGAGTTACGCATTAAGGACATACCTTATGAAAACTTTTGTCTCATTAGACACTTGTGGAAAACTCTTAAAAGCAAATATCTTGAAGTAGAAAAGAGTGTTCTCCATCATTTCGCAGGAGTCTTAGGAACATTTAGAGGTTATAGCAAGGAGTAACTCTAAATTGCGCATAAGAGGCATAGATATGTAATTCGCGTTCACCCTTTACCTTAATGTTGCCTCCGCTAGCCTAAAATGTTGCCTCCGCTAGCCTAAAATCTTGCCTCTGCCGCTACTTGTAGGTAAATAAGGAGGGGCATGTGGTTGCTGATTGTGCAGGGGATAGCCACTGGCGAAACGATGATCCGTCTGTGTTTGTAATTGACAGTGTAAGGCAACTTGATGGCGAGTATCAAGTGACTAATGGCTATGGCCCTCTTCTAGCTCCCAAAGTTATGTGGGTAAGTGATTCAAAATATCTGGAAAACCTTATGCTCATTTCCAGTATGGCCGTTGCACCAGATATCATGAGCTGCTAATTCGTGTTTTTATTTTTTGAGAGGTGTTACAATGTTACGACTTACTAGTAGTATTTTTTTGCAAACTGGTTATGATGTCCACAATTTGTTGTAGTTACGAACAAATGACCTATAATGGGGTGCATATCAGGATCACTGGAATACATTCATGAGGGAAGAAGATTTCAAGTTCATGTCGTGCAATGGGATTAACACCGTGAGAATTCCAGTGGGGTGGTGGATAGCCAAGGGTCCGACTCCACCTGCGCCATACGTTGGAGGATCCTTGCAACTCTTAGACAATGCTTTCTCTTGGGCACTGTAAGTAGTTTTCACCTCACTTTTCAATTCTTAAGAATAGTCATGATAGGTCAATATTATACCTACCACACTTCCGCGCAAAAACTTCATACAGCACTAAACGTACCCATCACTTTGGTACCGTTCAGAAAATGTTGCCATGTCATTCTAGATGAATATTTTGTATGTTTGTTTTCAACACTTATAGTGACAATAGTAGCAAGTCGTGAGTAACCATTAGAGATACTACCTCTGCTGTCTTCTTGTCGGTGTTCTGCTGCAGAAAGTATCAAATGAAGGTTATAGTTGACCTACATGCCGCACCAGGTTCTCAAACCGGCAGCACTGTTAGCTCTTCCAGAGATGGCTTTATGGAATGGGGAGAGACTGACGAAAACATACGAGAGACACTAGCTGTTATAGGCTTCTTAACTGCAAGGTATAAGCACACAATCCCTAAAATCATTACCTACCCTCTCTTGCATTTTATTTGAACTATGTTACGTGTATGACATGTGACAAGCCAGCATTTGGTTAAATTTTCTGTCAACAAATGGATCTTTCAGTTTTCATAGATTCCTTGGTTTACTTAAAAGGGAAGAGGTTTTCCGTCAGAAATTTGTATGTTAGACAATTTGAAGGTGAAGGAGATGAAGTCATGTTTGCTTTACGTGGATAAAAGTCGGTATGAATTCCGTGGGAGAGGAGCTCGCTTTTCCCTCAGTCCTCCTCACACTATAGCTAAATGGTTGGTTCAGAACTTGAGATTGTATTTTGTCAAAAATTGGGCCAAATTGACTCAATGGTAATAGGTTCAGGTTTTACTAGTTTACCGATAATGTAGGGGTAAAACGACACTAGGTTATAGGTTAACGACGTAAAAGAATGTTTTCCTTTACTTAGCTACAAACGAAATTGACCAATGTACGCCTTGCGTCCTAATCAATTGGGAAACATTCTTTTGTTAGGAATATTCCTTTTTTTCTTTGAATTTCTCTACTGAAGATATGCCAGCGACATTTTGTTTTTACAAAAGGACAAGTCTCTCATTCATCCACAACGATCCTATTATGTATACTTCTTAGGCTTATTGGTTATATTGATTTGCCCATCATTTTCATGTGCACACTTTAGGTATGCTAAACACCCAAGCCTTTACGCAGTTGAACTACTCAATGAGCCTCTTTTTCCAGACGTATCTCTGGAGAAACTGACCAATTACTACCGCGCTGGTTACCATGCTGTCCGAAACCACTCCCCCACCGCTTATGTCCTGTTTTCAAACCGGCTAGGATGGAATCCGGCTGATCCAAGAGAACTCCTCCCTATTAGCACCGAGTTGAAAGGATCCGTAATTGATGTTCATTACTACCAGATGTTTATGGAAATCTTTAAAAGCATGAATTTCAAGCAAAATGTGGATTACCTCTACACAAATGTGTCGACGGAGTTGAACCAACTCACTACACCAAATGGGCCTCTAGTTTTTGTTGGTAAGTACCATTTTCTAACTTTTTTGTTGTTCGAATATAGAATGAAGAAATAACATGCTTGATGAACACTTATTTGTTCAAAACAATTTGTTCTGATAATTAGTGAGGGGGTGTTTGGAGGGGTTTTTAATTGGGGTTTGTGGCCGGAGTGGGTCTCTAGCAGAATAAACATCAGAGGAGGTGGGGGCGACGTTGAACTAGCAGGAAACAGGGCAAAACAAGAATAGTTGTTTCGAAATAAAGTGAAATCATATTTTGCTTGCTTGGATGTGTTTTAAAAACAAATTATGTGGCTCATAGGATCCAAGTTGGGTGGCTCAAGTGGAGAAGCGCTATTGGTGTACTATGTAACAAGAGGATACCAAAAAATTGAAAGAAAAATTCTATAGAACTGCCATAAGACCAGCGATTCTTTATAGGACATAATACTGACCTATCAAGAAATAACAAGTGAACAAGATTAGTGTAGCTGAAAGGAGAATGCTGAGATGGATGTGCGGTGAGACTAGAAGAGACGGGAATAGAAATGAAAAGATATGTGAGATGGTAGGTGTTGTATCTATAGAGGAGAAATTGAGAGAAAATAGACTAAGGTAGTTTGGTTTGGACGTGTTTTTAAAACTAATAACCATTTTTTTGGAAATTGTAGTTGGCCGAACCTGCCGCCCAACTGGGCATGGTGAATGAGCCTCCCAAAAGACTGAACACTTGAGGCGAACCTTATACGTCGGGCCGGTACGATGGTGCGCCCTGCCATGTATAAGCCCAAGAATGGAATCGTGAGCGAGACAGGCTAGGCTGAATGAGTTCCAACTTGGATGAAGATGGAGATTCCATGTCTAAGCCAGAGGTTCAGTTCGACGTGGCCGTCATGTGGCCGTTGGTGAGTCATGCATGACATTAGTCCAAAAAGCAGGTTAGGGCATGTGCCTAGTACAAGCTTACTTGGCGCCTAAGTCAAAGTTACTCTCTGTAAAGTACAGTTAGTATTTACCCTTGAGCTCTGTACTTCTCTCCTCTAGTTGAGAGTTTTTTAGACATCAAAGTGCTTACCGGCGGACTGCGGCCTGCTGCCTGCTAGGTGCTAACAGTGATCTGTCTTGCAAATCTAGGTTGATGAAGGAGCTGCTCCACCCAGATCCCAAAGCCGAGATCCAGAGGAGAACCGAATAAACACCTCCTTCGAGAAACCAAAACCTTTATAAGATTTCATTATTTCGATCTTGGAATTTTTTGGAAACAGATAACAGAATAATTAAAAATTTAGAACCTTAGTAAACATTATGGTTTTAGATGAAGCCTTTAATCTCAAAATTCTTAGTTTCTGCTTTCGTAAGATTTATCGATTTCTATTTTAATAATCCATTTTATTTTATATTCTTTTATTGCAGGGGAATGGGCAACTGATTGGGCAACAGCCCAGTTTGTGAATGCAACAAAAGAGGATTACCACACATTTTCAAAGGCCCAATTGGAAGTGTATGGCCGTGCAACATTCGGCTGGGCTTATTGGACTTTCAAATGTGAACTCCAATATTTCAGTATGGAGTGGATGATCAAGAATGGTTACATAGACAGTCGGAGTCTAACTGGAGTATCGAGCGATGCATATCGAAAATGGGGTGATGCGATTATGAATTTTTTGAAATTATCAGCAGACCTCCTGAACCTTCAAGATACGCGCGTTCTGACTCTCTTAAGCGTGATTTGCCACATTTTCATCTTTACTGTGACATTTCGTATCGTGTCAAACTGGTAGCTACTAGGAAAAGATTTTTGGTAGAGAGGTTACATAAGGGATTGGTTTATGATACCGGCCCAAAATGGATTACGAAATGTATGATTTGGGAATTATATCGATACATATCAGCCGAAACGGGGCAAATTCAAATTTCACAATGGTATTTTGGTGAGTAGGGTTTGTGGTTAGTTAGACACCCACAGCTTGATGCATGCCATGGCAAGAAATGCACTAGAGTAGGTTTTATTTAAGTATTTAATTTAATTTTCTTTGTTTGTCTTCGCAATTACATGCTTGTAATAGTAGATGCTGATAAATGAATGAGTACAAAAATCAAGGTGATAATTTTGGGACAACTCCTTTGATTATGTTTCTCTATATTACTATTAGGTACGTAATGGGAAAAAAAAAAACTCAATTTTCCAGTAACAGGAAACAAATGGAAACCTTTATGGACGACTTTCATGCATGCTAAAAAGTAAAAACCCTTGCGCCACTGAAGGTATGACCCGTTGTTAATTTTACAGTTTCTGTTTTACTGTCGTGGTGCGCGAAAGTTGGTCCAGGTAGATACCGGTCAAGAAACAAAATGACTTACGATATTTCGAACTCATAGCCCTGTTTGGTAGTAGTTTATTGTGATCAATGTGCAGTACACTTTCGTGTTAAAGTTGCACGTAATCTCAATTAACCCCAGAAGAAAATGCTTAATTACTTCATCCCCATTCTAGTAATGGAAATGGTGAAAAATTCTTCCGGCCCCCTTTGGGCATCGTCACATAATGCCAAGGCCTCTCTCCCGCCACATATAGGAGTGGAGCTCATAAAACCTATTCCAATATGTGGTTGAAGAGATCGGGGGGTCTGAGTATCTCTCAATAGTACTGAATAATATCAGGGGAATGGAAATGAATGTGGAGAAATTCACCCTTGCCAAGTCATATAAACATTTATCGAGTGAGAGAGAGAGAGGGGGGGACAGAGAAATTAAGACTATGGCTCCGTTCCTCTTATCGATTTTTTTAACTTTTTGGTCAACAAGTCATAAATGTCTCAAAAGTGTCTCCTCCGAAAAAAGCTAAAAATCAATAAAAGAAACAATCTTATTTTTGTATACAGCTTAAAGACAAAAAAATTACGAGAAACACAGCCTAAGTTGGAGGGGGAGAAATGGACAGTTGAAAGGCAAGAGATGAAATGATTCTTCTTTTTGAGGCTGACGTGATGTGTTAGGCCATCTTTTGTTATGAGAACTAACCTTTTCCCCAACAAATGAGACCCAAAGAATAGACACAAGTGGAGTCCATGGCACAAGGATGGTGCTTGCAGCCTTTTTTGTAGCATGATTAAGGTTTTTGTCTATGCCATTGTTGGTGGGAAACATCAATTAGTACAACATGAAAGATAATTTTGATGAGAATTTGGAATCTGGCCCACTGGTCTTGTAGCCACTCTTTGGGTGAAGAAATGGTTGTTCGGTAGTAAAGGTTTTGAAAGAGGTTTTGGGTAATAAGAAGTTACTCCCTCGTCTCAAAATTTTTGCTCGGTCCGCAAAATGGGAATCTAAAAATAATAAGTATGTTACAAGTAAATTTTCAAACTCTTTTTCATAAATTGAAAGTACTCGTTGATATCTAGTGTACATTATTTAAATATATTGAATTTTTCTTGAAAATTATGTATTATTTTTAGGTTCTCGTTTTGCGGGTCAGACAAAAATTTTGGGGCAGAGGGAAAGAAAACTTATTGGAAATCATGTTGAAAGAGAGAGAGAACTTAAGATTTGATTCTTATGAACAAGAGGTTGATCATCGTAATAATCTAACACATATCAACGCAAAAAAAAAAGAAAGAAGAAAAAGTCAATTTTGATAATGAAAAAGGGAAAGTTAATTTGGATTCCTTCCACTTCCTTTCCGACTTTTTCAGTGGAGTTGCTATTGTCACCAAACATGTCTTCAATTAAATTCCCCTTTTTGAAAATTTGCATTGCGGATACGGGAAGGCCTCGTTTGATTCGGGGATAAAGCACCTGGGATAGGACTATTTACACTTAATCCCGCGTTGTCCCTTGTTTGGTTCCCGCAAAATCGCATGGGATTAATAATCCCAGGACAATTTTTATCCAATA
>JAXBDA010003920.1:7500-31724 GCA_036023075.1 Gaultheria prostrata | reverse complement strand
CCTATGTAGCAATAAACAGCTGCGAAAACAGCGGTAACGAGTCCACCAATGATGACCACACGCCACGGATTTATCAAACGAGTGACGCCTTCCCAACCGTCCGATCACAGTAGTTGGGCCACACCTGATGACTCTGACTCCTCATCATCCTCTGATGACGACTCAGTTACACACTTACACCATCGTCACTACTACTTGATGACGATGGTGGATTTGCTATCGCACGAGCCGGTTGGGACCAGGAAAGCTTGCACAAATTGACCCATTCTCTAGTAACTAACTCACTCAACTAGATCACTGAGTTGACTCTGTTCGACTGTTCTTCGTGTGGGAGATCTGGAATGAGGGTCTGGTGGGTATATACTATAATGTACGAGATTTTGGGTGTTTGTATGTGGTTCAGAAGGGGGTTGTGGTATGATTGAAACCATGAGAGAGAGAGAGAGGTGATTTTGGGGAAATCAAAAGGGTGCTTTTGGGTTTTGGATCTTCGTCAGCTGCCTAGGAAGGGAGGCAAGTGCGGGGTGTGTGTGCGAGAGAGAGAGAGAGGGAGAGAGAAATAACCCCAAGTTAGCATTTAACGGAAAAAACTAACATTGTAAGCAAAATCCGTTATCAATTTAACGGATTTGGACGGAAGGAGTCATTTTGAATAACGGAGTTGAAGTTTGGGAGTTAAATTGAAATAAGTTAAAGTTTGGGAGGCGATGAGACATTTGGTATAAAGTTTGGGGGGCATTTTGAATTTTTCCCTACTTTTTATCTTCCACAACTTTCTCGTGGACCCGTGGTCGTCTCTTGCTTTTTCCTTTCTTTTTTTTTCCCTTACAGTCGGCTCTTTGAGTGCACTTCATTTGTCTCAAATTTCTTGTTCATTTCCACTATTCACATCGCTAAAAAAATATTTATATCTTCTAACTTATAATATTGCATGTGTAAAATATGAATCTTATTTAATAATTTTTAATTATTTATATTAATCATAAAAAATTTAACTCATAAAAAATAATATAAAGGAATTAAAAAATGACACGCATGCCAAAATAACAATTCTAGCACCTTTTCAATTTCCCCCAATTTTGAAATGGGACCAGACGTACATCCTAGGGCAACTGTTAGGAGTAGATGATTCATGTTACGAAAAACCACAACCACACGAAGTTTAAGATGATTCAAGCCATCCTCATCAGACACAAAAAAAAAAAATACAAAAATATTTTTATAAATTAGCAAGTTATTTTTCAAAAAATTCACAAAATCAGACTCTCTATTTTAACTTTACTATATTAAAATATTCTTTCTTTCTACTTCTACTTCCTCCCCCCAAAAAACAATACACTACTCTAACTAAATACAAGAGTAACTTTGGTGCGTGAACAGTGGCACACCGAAATTAATGCCCGTTAGTGTTTGCCCGTTGGTAAAAATTAACGATGTGCATGCTATGTATTTTTTTACTTAGTTCAATAGGTTTAGAAATGATATTTACAAATACAATTGGGGACTAAAGAGGGGAAAAATAAAACCTGGGGATTTGACAATGACAAAACACAATAAAGTAGTAGGGGCCCAAGCGAAAAATATATAACAAAAGGGGAAATTTCGCAATTGTGTACAAAAACCACGAAATGACCAAAATAGCCAAGGGGAAATCCTGTAATTACCAAAATCAGAGAAAGCAAGGAAGAAATTGCAGGGGTAAAATCGTCCAAATTGGACCAAATGTGGTAAGCCATCAAATTAGCTATTGTCTGTTATATGGCCATTGGGAAGGATACCTTTAGTAGTTATGGGTACGCCTTCTTACATTTAATATTGTATGTATAATTTAGGGAATAAAAGTCAAGGAAATATACAGCATCCTTGATTTCTTATAATAAGGTGGTAGAAGTTCCCGTTAGAGCGATATAAGATTTATGTGTTGTGTCGAAATTCGAAGTAGAGAATATAAATCCATCAATAAGAAAACAAGATACAAGGATTTACATGGTTCCCCCCAAGCACAAAACTCTAGAGGTACGTCCACGGAAAAAGAGCAAGAGCATTCACTAAAAACGGGGAGAAATACACAGAACCGGCTATACCCGTAACTCTCACTTGAAGCATCCACACGATATCTAAGAACAAATCTCTGAGGCGTGACTTACAGAGCATTAAACGTCTCACACACACGAAATAGACAACTACAAACCCTAGATATCTCAAATCCCAACTCAAGACTTCACCAATGGAACAATTGAAAAATCCTAACTCACTACGGGGAACCCCATGGGGGCTCCCTCAAAGGAATTCACTCAAGAAGTCCAAACCCTAATAGTCCACAAGGCCTCTATTTATAAGAATGTACAAAAAAAATTGGTCAAAACACATTAAAACGAGCAGACGCTGCCCCGTTAGTCCGGACCAAGCTTACCTGGTCCGGACCAGAGATGCTGGAGCAAAACTGACCAACCGGGACCCTTCGTTCGGACCAAGAAAAAATCTCGTTCGGACAAGAGATGTTGTAAGCTCCCAAAACATCCCAGATTCGCTGGTCCGGTCCAAAGATGCTGAAACTAACCTCTCGCACCGAATTTCGCACTTTCTTCGAATGTCTTGAATTCAAGACATATCTACAACAATAATTTGTTAGAACATGTGTGAAGGTTAAATCCCACATTGGAAAAATATAAAGTTGGTTGAACCTTAATATACAATTGAATGACTCACAACTTACAAGGTTTACCTTTTTAAGTGGATATGGGTCATTTAATGTTATGTATAGTGGGCCTAACGAATGTGGTTGACTCCGTGGATACTCCCCATATGTTAAAACACGTTAAGTTAAAAATGACGAGTGCCCCGTATGTTAAAACACGTTCTTTGAATATAAGACTTGCAACCAAGAGTTTGTAACCTAGCGGTTACCTCCTAGTTCTCTCAAGAACAAGATTAGGGTTCGAACCCCGATAAAGGGATTAGGGACTTAGGGTTATGGATAGCTTCTAGATCACTCTATATTAACTCTCTAACTCCTCCGCTAATCCCTCACTGATATATATCGAATGACAAAAAAAGAATACTCCCTCCGTCCCCATTTTATAGTCCCAGTTTGCACTTTTTGTTATCCCAAAAAAATTGTCCCAATTCAAAACTAAATGAGCAATAGGTAATGAATTCTCTCTTTTACCCCTCATTTTGAAATTAGTACTACTAAAAAAATAAGAAAATGTAATGATTGAAGGGTAAAATGAGAAAAGTAAATTTTGAAAAGTGTAATGATTGTGTTCCCTTATTTAATTAAAATCTCCAAAAGGGATCATAAAATAGGGACGGAGGGAGTATAAGACTTGCAAGGCATCATCAACTATTAGTGTCAGTGAGTGGTCATCCTCTCTTATTTTCGTTTGAAAGCATTTCGCTAACACTCTTAAATTACGTGTAGCCTTTTTTTTCACATATACTAGGAGTATATAACTTGCTCCCCGTGCGATAAACGTGCCTCAAAGAATAGATATTTTTCCTCATCTTTGTTGGAAATCGCGTGACCGAGACATCTTTAACATCGGCAGTTCAAAAAAGAAATTAAAAGACATCTTTAACATGAAAAGTTAGCTTTCTCTAGAGAAAGTGACTTGCACCGCTGTGTCATCATCAATGGACAAATGAGTTTTAGTACGTCCACAAAAAAAAAGTTCCCTCACCCCCACTTATTCCAGAAATTGATTTAAGTCGGGAACTAACTTAAATTAATTTTTTTAATTGATATATTACGAGAAAATAATTTATCTGGCAAAACATCATAAATTAATTTTTAAGTCAATTTAGAAAATATGATGTTTTCTGGAACAATCACGATATTTGTCCTGTTGGTGGCAGTTGCACTTCTTGTTTATTCCATTACATAATCGGAAGCACTGGAAAATGGACAGAAGCAGTGGTAAACAAACACTGCCTTTCACACGGTCGTCTCTTTTTGTTTTTTTTTTTGTCAGGCAACCCTACGGGAAAAAATATTTTGTTGTTACCATATTTAAATTTTTTCTCAATTTGTAAATGATTCCATTAAAATTCGATGTTGACACCGCACTAGACAATTTTCTAATCTTTAAAACGACTACTAAAAGTTATGAGAAAATACTAAACAAAAAGACTAAAACCCATTTAATTTTGTCACCACACAATATAAGTTTTATCCATCTTGCAAAACGAACGAAGGTAGGAGAGTTATCCGGTGTGATATCACCTTTAAAATTCATAAAGGTGATTTATGCATTTCGAAGAAATTTTAATATTGTATTATAGGAGTAGTAATTTTTATTTTTTTTAGTGAGGTCGCCCGACCCGAAGCGTACATGCTGCCGTCGCACTGCAGTGCCCGCTATAGTTAGTTATATACGAAGACTAGTTGGTAGGTATCATCTTTTCTTTATTAATTATATTGATCATTATAATACGTACTAGTAATAACATGCATTTATGTAAGGAAATAAATAAACCTATTAAATCAAAATTTTAGTATATCTATTCTCAACAAACTGTGATGATTAAAATAATTTATATAATAACCCGAAGGGGTTATCAAAATGGACATGAAAAAGTAATAAGTATTTGACTAAGAGATCGCATATTTGAATCCCTCGAGAACACCAACTATTTCAAATCTTAGAGCCACTGGAGGTAATACCCGACCGTTTCTTCTACTGCCTAATAACTAATAATTAGTGTCTGGAGTGTACCACGTGGTACCTCCTTGGCGCATCTAGGTCATCTATTTTGGTTTTAGACGGTCCGAATTTGGAGAGGGTGTTTTAATTTTGGAGGTTCAATACACTTTTGGACGACCTAGATACAACGTTCGGATACCACGTACATCTAGGCCGTCTATTTTGGTTTTGGACGGTCCGGATTTGGAGAGAGTGCGTTTTAATTTTGAAGGTCCAATACCACTTTTGGACGACTTAGATACAATATTTGTGTACCACGTAGGCTCGGCCACGTGGTACCAATAGGTACCCATAAAATTTCCTCTCTTGCACACACAGAGACAGGAGGACTACTCGGAATAGTTTCCACTGTATGAGTTCCTATATACTGAGTTCCTATATACAGTATAGACAGAGCCCAACTCTCGCGCTACGTACGACTTGTTTCCAAAAGATGCTTACAGCTCAACAAACACTCACCACTGGCAAGCCAGACCTCTCCGCCGCCACCCGGCGCACGGCGGCGATCGGCGGAGGTGCCCGTGTTCCTGGTTTCCGGTCTCGGGTTAAGGGTCGTCGGGGCTCCGTGAGGGCAGTGATCAGCGGCGGTGACAACAAGACTCAGGAGGCGGCGGCGGCGGTGGAGAAAGTATCATCAAAGGGGTATAATGGGTCTTTGTTTTCTTCAAATAGCGGGTGGATTGACGTGAGGGCAGTGATTACTATTAGGAAGAAGATGAAAGAGAAGATTAATGAGAAGTTTGAGGATCAGTGGGAGTGGTTCGTAAATGGGATTGGTCAGGGTATACTCCTCCAGCTCATCAGTGAAGAGATTGATCCTGGTCAGTTTTAGCATTTACTTTCATTTTTAGTATTAATTCTCTATTTTGTTAAGAAAAAAATAGCAGTTGGGTTCTAGCTTTTGGTTGCTTTAGCGACTTAATTACACATTAATTTTTATGAAAATCAAGGTTTTTTTTTTTTTTTGTGGTAATGGGGAGTGTCCGGATGAAACCGACTAATTTCTTCATTTCTTTGCAAACGTTTGCCTGAGTTGAGATGGCCCAAGGACAAACCCCAAGGGGAATCGACCCTGCGACCTTGGCGTGGTATGCACCGCCGAGGCAAGTTGATTAACCACTGCAATAACCTCTTGGGGCTGATGAAAATCAAGCTTGTCTGATTTCAAGTCGAATTGTTGCTGTTTTGGATTTTGTGAATGGTTCTTATTGCTGCTTCTATTGATATGACGATTTGAACTTCTTTCGGTTCATAATCCTTTTGGCCTCACACTCCCATGGTTTGTTAGGATACGGTATGTGCGGGTAGTAGGAAGAGGGAGGGGTAGACTAAAATTGAGTTTGGAGGCGGTAGTTAGAATGGATCTGACTATCTGAGTTTGTTAGGTGTTATGGAACACCATGTACTGGATGGAGCTCAACAGAGAAAATAGGTTCATATAGCCGACCCGAATTAATTTGGATTTAAAAGGTTTAGTTTGGTTTGGTACATGGGCTATTATCTCTCTCCAATTTCCAATTGTTTAAAAATACCAAATTTTACACTTGGGCTCTGTTTCGATAAATTTTGGACTTCAACTAAAGGAGGTGTCAGTTCAAAAAAGAAGAAGCAAGAGATTCATCTCTAGGTGGGTTGTGAAACTAGAACGGAAGATGGATAAGAGGTAAAATGTCGGGATCTTCGTACAACAATAATCCTTAATGTGAAGTGTTTCAAATTACTACCCGTTAATAGTCCTTTGAAATCCATCGTGATAAAAAGCTCCCAAACCGAAAGTTGAAAACCATACGTCCTCTGTCAAATGAAGCTCTATGTAAACGGAGCCTTATTTTGATTTCCTCTTTACATGACTTAAAGTGCTGACTGAGGCTGAATGCTCTTACAGTGACCAAGTCAGGCAAGAGCATAGAATCTTGTGTAAGGGGCTGGTTGCCAAAGCCACTAGACCATCCTTGCATGATCTCCTACGCTGCTAACTTCCGGGTGCCATCTGACTTTGGATGTCCTGGGGCTATTCTCATTACCAATTTCCACGGAAAGGAGTTCCACTTGATGGAGATTGTCGTTCATGGTTTTAAACAAGGCCCCGTATTTTTCCCTGCTGATACATGGATTCATTCGCGAAAAGATAATCCTGAAAGCAGAATTATCTTCACAAATAAGGTATGGATGGCACAGTTTTAGTTCTTCTCGTGATAATTAGTTTTCTTATTACAACATGGCTGGTTGATCTCATGGGGTGGCCTCATTTTCTTGAACAGACATGTTTACCATCACAAACACCTCCTGGCATTAAAGATCTTCGACTTGAAGACTTGCGCAGTATTCGGGGCAATGGGAAAGGCGTGAGAAAAATGCACGAGAGAATATTTGATTATGCCCCTTACAATGATTTGGGTAATCCGGATAAAGGCGAGGATTTAGCTAGGCCAGTCCTGGGGGATGAGGAGAGGCCATATCCTAGGCGCTGTCGAACTGGACGACCTCCAACTAAGTCAGGTATTTGCAATATTACGCTCCGTTTATTTATGCATAAAAGATTTCCCGTAGAAAGCATTTTCTGTGAAAAATGAAAATGTTTTCACGGAAAATGGTTTCTTGTGTTTGGTTGCAACTCTAGAAATGATGGTGATGGTGGTGGACGCAGTCCTACAATGGGGCACTGGGGTGACGTACCCCCACTGAAACTAGTATAGTAATATTTATGTTAATAATTCGCTCTTGGAATATTTTTCACGTCCTCTTTCTTGAATGGCATTTAAACAGATCCATTTACGGAGAGTAGAATTGAGAAGCCTCATCCCGTATATGTTCCCCGTGATGAAACTTTTGAGGAGATTAAGCAGAACACTTTCGCCGCTGGAAGATTGAAAGCTTTGTTACACAATCTGATACCTTTGATTGCTGCTTCCTTGTCAAGTACCGATATCTCCTTCAAGTGCTTTTCTGAGATTGATAAGCTATATAACGATGGTGTTATTTTGAAAGATGAAGACCAAAACACAACTGACAACCAGTTTCTTGCCAACTTGATGAGTCGGGCTGTAACAGTTGGGCAAAGGTTGTGGAAGTATGAAGTACCAGCCATAATTAAAAGTATGCTCTCTATGTTTCTTTTGTATTCGGTGTAACCTTGAGATTATTTTCGTCGTAAGTTCACACCATTTTCCGGATCACTTCTAAAATTTAATTGATGGGTGATGCGAGTATTTATTTCAAAAACTTTTTGCGAGTAATGATTTGTCCTATTTGCAGGGGATAGATTTGTGTGGCTGCGGGATAATGAGTTTGCACGCCAAGCGTTAGCAGGGGTCAACCCAATAGGCATTGAACTGTTGAGGGTAATGCTCCACTTGAATTTTCGGTTTGTTGCGGATTGCATTTTCCATTCCCGACATTTAGAGGCCTTAAAGGTTTGGTGTGTTTTTATCAGGAGTTTCCTCTACTCAGCAAACTAGATCCTGCAGTTTATGGTCCACCAGAGTCGGCATTAACGAAAGAGTTGATAGAACAAGAATTACAACAGCATGGAATGAGTGTTGATGAGGTACTAACCTGAATGCATTATGTTTATGGATTCATATCGCCCTGAAAGAACGGTACTGTGGTAATTAACCTCTTTCAATACATTTGAGAGATCCCAAATTTTCTTTCCAAGCTAACTATCTAACATTGTTGTGTGCTTGGGATGTGATCTGGACGTTAACCATCCAATCTGCTCTGAAAAATGAGTCAATTTTATATGAGCTCACTTAATACCCTGTTCAATATCTTCTTAGCGAATCTTCATGTCCAATTTTTTTCATCAGGCCCTATGGACAATGTTCTGAAATCTCTCGGAGCTAGTCGGGTGGAAGAGGGGCGCCTAAGCCGACTAGTCGGCACCTAATGATTAATCGAGTTATTCATTTTTTTCCGAAAATATTTCCCCCACCCCCCAATGTTGGAGTATGTGGTCGCATAAGACTTGGAAGAAATGAATTAAGATATAACAGTAACTAAGTAGTAACAAATAATAGACTAATAGTCAATTCAAAGTTGGATTGGGTATTGCGAAGTGACAAGAGAAGAGTTTTGAGTCTATGAGAGAGCCGATTTAGGGTTTGGTATGTATTGTATATGTTTTGTTAAAATAACACTTAAAACCTGTTACAAAAATAATCTAAAAATTATGAAGTATTTGCCGAACTACTGTAAAATCGCCTATTACCCCCTAGACCATACAATCTGGGCATTGGGGGGTCCGCCTAGACTGACTTTTCGACAGTGCATCAGTGGCATTGACACAACCTGAGAGGGAAATGTGTTGTTTTATGCAGTTCTTAGTTCTTACCCTTCCAATATGGTTCCTAAGTTGCTTCCTAAATTCCAACTTAACAAATTTGCCCTCAATGTTTGCAACCATGAAAATTCCCTATTATTTCAAGCATCAAATTTAATGCTTTCTGTTCAATATCTTTAGTTGGCTTTCCATGCCTTGATCAATCAAAGTGCAGGAATCTATTATTACCCAGAAGTGTGACAATAAGGAGAAAAAAATGGGTGACTTTATGAACAAGAGAACGTAGTTTCTTTTCCTTGTCATTTCTGACTGTTTCTGGAATCTTTTCACACAGGCTATCGAGAAGAAGAAATTATTTATACTCGACTACTACGACATGCTTTTGCCATTTATCGAGAATATGAACTCCTTGCCTGGGAGAAAAGCTTATGCTTCGAGGACAATTTTCTTCTACACACGTACTGGGTTTTTAAGGCCAATTGCCATTGAACTTTCACTTCCTCCAACATCTTCTTCACCAGGAAACAAACGTGTTTACACTCACGGACATGATAATACAACTCATTGGATTTGGAAACTAGCCAAAGCTCATGTTTGTTCAAATGATGCAGGGGTCCATCAACTAGTGAACCACTGGTGAGACTATTGATTTCAATACCTATTTTGCAAGGTTTCAAGTTTCGAACCAAAATCAAGGCCTTCAATCTTTGACCACTTCAAATCTGATGCTTTCTTATACAAAATCATTTTGTTCTCAACCGGACTTGTGACATTTTACTTGGGTTGGATGACATTGGGAAAAAGGGATGTGAAACTGAGTTTTGGAGTCTCTCTAAGACTAACAGAAATTGATGCATTTGCCTGATACAGTGATACTTGAGGTTTTAATTTGTGAATCGACATCAAGCGTCAATCTTTGACCACTTAAAATTCGACCTTTTGTAATAAGAAATCATCTTGTTTTGTGATATTTTACTTGGGTCAAAGATTGGGAGAAAGGCAAATGAAACTGAATTTCAGAATCTTGACGGAAAGTATAAGAAGCATCATAGTCGTGCTTTTAATGGCGGTGGTTTGGTATTTTCAGGTTGAGGACTCATGCTTGCATGGAAACTTACATAATTGCCACTCATAGGCAGCTTAGCTCAATGCACCCTATCTACAAGCTGCTCCACCCTCACATGCGCTACACGTTAGAAATCAATGCTCTTGCAAGACAGAGTTTAATAAATGGCGGGGGAATAATCGAGGCTTGTTTTAGTCCTGGAAAGTACTCCATGGAAGTAAGTTCTGCAGCCTACAAGAGTATGTGGCGATTTGATATGGAGGCTCTGCCAGCAGATTTAATTAGGAGGTTAGCTTTCAAATGCATTTTCTTGTTTATCAAAAAATGGTATGTCGTACCAGGAAACAGGAAACGGAAACGCTTCAGAAACATTTCGGAAATGTGTCAAAAACACAAGGGAAATGACAAAATGAGGTTAGAAACACATGAAAATTTAAGAGTAGTTGGAAAATAAAAGCATATGCGTTCTCAACAGTAAAACCAGTTGAAACATGTTTAGATCTCTGAAGATTTTAAGACAACAATAACAGAACCCATCTAGTCCCCAATCATTGGGGGTATGGGCGGGGATGATTGGAGACAGACCTAACCTTTGGCAATATGCACAAAGTGGTTGCTCTTAGAGTACCACTCAAACAGTGGCCTCCCTAAACCTCCAAGAACCGAGGAGCTACAACGACGTTTTGCTGCAGAACCATACCCTCAAATCAAAGCCGAAAGGTATCAGGGAGGGCAGGCCTAGAGACCTAAATTAATTTTTGTGCTCATTACCATGCTTCCTTCATTCATGGTCCAGAGCATCTCACTAATGAAAGTCATGCAAGAAAAAATTGAAAGATATCTATTGCATTTTCATGACAGGGTAATTCAAGATGCATTTGGGTATGTTTCGGTTAAAACTTAAAACACAAGAATTTCTGTATTCCTCTTGAAAACCGAACCAATTTTCTTTGTTACATGTCTTCCCCTTTCTGCAGTCTGATGCCTTGTAGAGTTCAACCGTTCTCTTTTGTACGAAAGTAATGAAATTTCAGCCTTTGTAATGAGCAACCATGTTAAACTCACACTGGTGAGAGGTGAAATTTCAGGGGCATGGCTGTGGAGGATCCTTCAATGCCCTGTGGCATAAAACTTGTGATCGAAGACTACCCTTACGCAGCAGATGGTCTCCTCATATGGTCGGCTATAAAAGACTTGGTAGAATCCTATGTTCGCCACTTCTACTCTGAACCCAACTCAGTCACATCTGACACTGAGCTCCAATCCTGGTGGAATGAGATAAAAAACAAGGGCCACTACGACAAAAGGAATGAGCCTTGGTGGCCAAAACTAAACACAAAAGAGGACTTGTCCGGAATTTTAACCACGATGATTTGGATCTCTTCAGGCCAACACGCGGCTATAAATTTTGGGCAATACCCATTTGGAGGGTATGTTCCTAACCGTCCAACCCTAATGAGAAAATTCATTCCTCAAGAAGGTGAGCCTGAATATGAGAAGTTCATGCACAACCCTCAACTGACTTTTTTATCCTCTTTGCCGACTCAACTCCAAGCGACAAAAGTAATGGCGGTCCAAGACACTTTGTCAACTCACTCCCCAGATGAGGAGTATCTGGGTGAGGTGCACAATCTTCAGGCTCAACGCATCAATGACCATGAAGTTTTAAAGCTGTTTGAGAAATTTTCCTCTAAATTAGAGGAGATTGAAAAGACGATCGATGGAAGAAATAAGGATATTCATCTAAGGAACCGAACTGGTGCTGGTATTCCTCCGTATGAACTGCTTCTTCCAACGTCGGGCCCCGGGGTGACCGGTCGTGGCGTCCCCAACAGCATCTCGATCTGACAATGGCGTTGAGTTTCAAATTTTCTTCCTTTATTCTTTTTGGTACCGATCCTTGATTTTTCATCGTTTGATGTAATAAGTGGCAGGAGCGTATGTAGGCTTATTGAAACAGGAGTTTGTATATAAATTTGAGTTATCATGTTGTATTGACGACACAATTTGTGAGGGCGTTGTGCTAAATATGAATCCCCCACCGGAAAGTTCAACAGTAACAATCTCAAACAAATTAAGATGGATAAGGTCTTGCTAACCTCCAAATAATAGGTACATAAAGATAAATGAGTTCAGATTTTGATACATATTTCACGGATATACTTTCACGTTTCATGGATATTAATATATTTTTCTTGGATATCGATACACTTTTCACACATTATCCTCCACCTATTTAGTGGAAGTTAGCATTTTCCTTCTTCAAAAAAAACGAGGCTTGTTTGCCTCCTTCCGATCAAGTCCTTGTCACAGCATAGCCATTTAATTGCCCAGATGATGCACAGCGCATTGGGCTACACAACAGCAACCCCAAATCCCATTTTACTCCCTCCTTCCAAAATGAAAGATCTATACAAAAAAACCTGGAATTTTCGAATAAAAAATAAAATACTTGCAATTTTTGAATAAAAAATAATATACTTGCGTACATGATTTTTTGAGTTTCTTCGTACTAAATTAAAGACTCCGATTAATTCTTTAATTTAGTGCACAAAAAATCAAAAAAAATTATGACTAGGAGTACTATTTTTTTCATGCGTCGCGCTCTCTCTCTCTCTGTTTCCAAAGAACAGAGCAATCAAGAATTCCAAAGTTGGTTTCATAGCACGAAAATTTTGATGGACCCGGGTGTGGTGGGGGCTTTGTCCTTGCACATAGATTGGTCCATATCTCTTCTGACAATGAAAAAGATTTGTACCTCAAAAAAGTCTTATTAGACAAATAATTTTGCAGAAATAAATGTTCAGGAGCAATATCTAAAAAACGGACAAAAGTCCCACAAACAACATACTAATATATTGCTGAAGAAAAAAAAAGAGCAGCATATATCCATTCACACGTATACATCTGCATGTATATATAATATGCCGCCCTTGGACTGGAGCAGTGTTTACCGCCGGTGGTCTTGATGTGACGGAGATCTGGCCTTCGGATGGCTTGTGATGTCAAGGTGGTTAATACTAATCGACAGTGGTGGCTTCAGAAATTTTAACCGGGTATTCAAGAATTACATTAAATCATTACTTCTATTAATCAATTATATATTTACGAAATTTCACATACTGAGTGTGTTATAACCGTAACTACTATAACGGGCCAATAATACAAAAGATGTTACAATATGTTATATTTCGAGCCAAGTAAAATTAATCTGACTTATTGGCTTATTATTGACTTATTGAACTTTTCTGGTCGATGAATTTTGTGAGCGAATGACTTGTCTAAAAAAAGATAATAAGCAAAAAAGTAAGTAAAAATGGAAACCCCTAATAGGATTGTGTGGCGAAGACGTTCGCAGTGATCTTTTTAAACATATGTTATGGTTTTTGGAGATATAGAGCTGATTGGCATCTAGAGAGAAAGCCAAAGCATGATATAGGTTAGCAACCACTTAGGGTGTCTTGTATAAAATATGAAATAATCTTCTTTTCTTTTTAATTTTGTTATGATTTTTAATTGTGTTGTTTGCATTGAATTGATTTAATGTCTCATTTTTTGGCCTGGGTATTCAAATATTTTTAAAGTGGGTGTTCAAATATTTTTGGGTTAATTGTTCAAGAAGGGCTAAACTAAAATACAACTAAAATTATTACATGCTGTGATCCAGTAGTAATTTTTTGGTTTTTTCGGTGGTTGTTAGCGAGGGCTGGAGTGGATCTTGTGTTTGGCTGGTTTATGGCCACCCAAGGCTGACTGCGAGAAAAAGAGATTGGGATATGCTGGGTAATTAGGGGGTTTACCACTAAGAGAGTTTTTTTGGGTTTTCACGGCTTTTTATGTGATGTATTATGAGAGAGTGACCGCCTCGATTTTATGAATAAACTGACTTTTTAACTTTTTTGAGTTAGTGGAATGATCAATTTAAGCTTCCTATCCCTGTGGCGGGTGATTTCAATCAAGTCCTTGGTGGCATTGAATGGCTGATGGGATTCACCCAAAAAATGTGAGATCTTTTGGAGTTCACTTTACGTGGACAAATTACAGGATGGGCTACGGGGCCACGTTTGAAAATTGAACAGGGCCATGGCAAATAAAGATTGGTTTGAGGCATTCCCCGGAGCTGCGGGCCTATTTTTACCATTCAACTCTCGGATCACAGTCTGGTTGTGGTGGACTCGCAATGGGATGAAAAACGGAAGTAACATCCGAAGCGGTTTGAGGAATGAGGGGGTTCGACAGATAACTGCTCGGGTTTGGGCATTGCCGTTCAATTAATGGGTCGTTCAGCTATCAGCTTGTCCAAAAGCAAAATGTTCCTATGAGGCATTTACGGAACTGGGGGGATCTTTCTTATAACTCCTTAAAAAAGAAGATGGGCGGGCAGCGTGCATTGCAGGCTTGATGAAATTTTGCAAAGTATTGCTGGGGGAGAACTGGATAGGTTGATGGGTGGTGAGGAGATTTTTTGGGCTCAGCGTGCTAAGCAAAGATGGCTTGACCTGGACAACAGAAACTCCAGGTATTTTCATAAGGCCGCCTCTATTAGAAGTCATCGTAATCGCATTATTTGTCTTAAGAATGATGATGGTCATTTTGTGACCGACTCCCAGGAGATCATGTCGTTATTTGTTAAGCATTTTCGTAATATTTTTAGTAGTGATAATGGTGGTGGTGCACTAGTGCTGGACCTTATAACTGGGAGTTGGGGGCAGATGAGGGGGTCTTTAGATTTGATTTGCTTTCCTCTTTAACCACCCAGTTGTCCAGCATTGATTGAGCTGAACTTGATCGGCCATTTCAGGAGAAGGAGGTGGAGTTGGCGGTGTTTCAAATGAGTGGTTTTAACTTTTAAGGCGCCAGATCCTCATGGTTTCATTGCAGTGTTTTATCAAAAAAATTGGGATTTGGTTGGAAATTAAGGATGTGCCGAGGGTGGTTTTATGACACTCCGGCGTGACGCTGAAGGAAATTAACCATACTTTTTTTTTTTTGGGTATTAAGGAAATTAACCATACTTATATTACACTTCTTCCCAAAAGCCCAAACCCTTTTTCGGTTAATGATTTCAAGCCTATTAGCTTATGTAATGTTATTTATAAAATCATTGCGTGAAAGTTGGTGAATTGGTTACGGGGGTGTTGGGCAAGTTGATTTCCAAGTTTCAAAATGCCTTTGTTCCGGGAAGGCAAATATCGGATAACATTCCGTTGGCACATGAGCTCACTGAATTTATTCGACATAAGATGTCCGGAAGGAAAGCTTTGTTTGGCCTTAAGTTAGATATGAACAAGGCCTATGATAGAATAAGTTGGCGGTTCTTATCAGAGGTGTTGAGGAAACTGGGTTTTAGTCCAAAATGGGTTGACATCATCTTTCAATGTGTTTCCACTGTTTCGTTTGCAGTGTTCGTTAATGGGGGGGAGGTTGGAGGTTTTTAGACCGTCTTGTGGTCTTCGGTAGGGTGACCCTTTGTCTCCTTACCTCTTTATTTTGGTAAGTCAGGTGCTCTCCTCGCCCATTGAGTATCTTAATCTTAATCAGATTTGTAGAGTGGCAGTGAGTTCTAAGTCACCAAGAGTATCGCACTTGTTTTTTACTGATGATAATTTCTTCTTTATGGAAGTTGAGGCTGATCATGTGCGTCATTTTGAATGGCTCTTGGAGGAGTATTGTGGGCTAGCAGGTCAAAATGTGAATTGTGCCAAGTTTGAAATCTTTGTAAGCCCAAACCTTAATCCTGAATTCAAAATTTTTTTGGTGGAGTCCTTAAGTGTTCGAGTGGTGGATAAGCCAGGTGTATATTTTGGAGCAGAGTTGGATTTTACTAGAAGGAAGGGTGATCTTTTTAAAAGAGTACTGGATCAGATCCAGTGTAGATTGGCTAGTTGGAAGACGAACTACTTAGTGTTTGTGGGGCGGGTTACGCTAGTGAAGCATACTTTGTCTACCATTCGTATTTATCTTTTTTCGGTCTTTCGAGCCCTTAAGTACTTTCTTTCCAAGGTAAGGTTCTTATGGGGCAGAGGGGATGGTGGTGGAATTCCATGGATGAAATGGTCGAATTTGTGTAAGCCTTTAGGACAAGGTGGGCTTGGTATTCTAGATCTTGGGTGCTTTAATCAAGCTTTGTAGGTTTTTTTTTTTTGAATATCTGAAATCAGATTTGGAGAAGTATTAATGTAGGATTTTGATTTGATTTGTGTTGGCTGATGGAGGAGGAGGATAAGGAGGGGTGTAATTTGTAAAAAATCTAACCCTCCACTCCCGGATAATTTTTGGGCAGGCCAAGGGGTGCCAAAAAAATTATCAGGGAGAGAGCCTCTCATGAGTGAAAACTAAGAAGGGGTGAAAGATAATCAGGCGAGGAATTTCGGTTGCCAAACCCAGCCATACGGTGGGACCCACCCCTTACCAGGGGTGATAAGTTTTTGCACCAGCCAAACGGGCCCTAGGGGAAAAGAATGCTGACAAGAACAAAATATTAAAGTGAAGCTAGCGAAATGTGGATCAAGCGTCAAAAGCTTATCTTCCGTCAGTCAAATTCTCACTGATTTAAAAAAAATATTTTGGCAATTTTTAGTAACATGTTCAAGTCACAAGAACATTTTGAACACAAAATTCAACCAATGAAAATGGAAGAGAAACTAATCCACAACGTTATATAATCCTATGGACATTAACATGTGACTAGATATGAGGCTTTACGTGCTTCGCACGAAGTTAATGCCCATAATTTATGTAATAGAAATAAGTAATGTAAGTGATGTTTTATAACATTAATCTATGATGGAATTAAAGCAATTGATAAATTAAAATGTGCATGTAATGCGGTGCAAGGAAGAAAGTGTTGTTTTCACGTGCATCTAGTATGGAATAACTAAAGGATTATTGTTCCCATTGGAAATATGTACATAATTTGATTTTGAGCTTGTAGCAAAATATTTAGATTTCTAATTCCAAGTTCAGGTTGCTATGCAAAAAAGATTTGTTTGGAAGTAGATTGCACACACCGAAGTCAACCTGGGTGGTAGTTTATGTGCATTTCCATCTAGATCTCTATTGCTTATGCCCACTAAAGTTCCAGCAAGAAGTCTGCATAAGTTTCTTCTTCTTTTTTTTGCTCATTGAAAAGGCTAAGAGGAGGCAACCGGGAGTAGCCTCCGCTCCCTGGGCGTTACCATGGGAGCACCTAACCGCAGAGGAATGTTTGGATACTACCCGGGAGGGCAGCCTGTCACCCCTACACCACCAAAGACAGGCGAGATGGGAGCTGCTACACGAAGGGAACGACTGGGCGCTGACCGCGTGACTCGAACCAGGCCACACCACGTGGGAGGAAGCTCCCTTACCCACCTGGCTACCACCTCTGGAGTATATTTTTAAGTATGTTCCACCTGATCAAATTCTTCGAAAGAGGATAAGATTCATAATAACATATTACAACGCAGATTACGTATTCAGGATTATAAAGGGCAAAACATATCTTGATAGGCAAGAGCAATTGACCCACAAAATATATCCTTCGCATCCAAGCTGACTAAAACCAGTCATACAGCTTCTCTGAGTTATCGTGTCGATTGGAAAATAATAACCCGAACTTCTAGATTCCACGAAACTGCCACCATTACGTAGTCACGTGGCTGTAATTGAAAAGCCATGCAGAATCGGGCAAAGCTTGTATCCACTTGGAGATGAACGACATCCATACCTCATGAAATTCGAGAACGGGAACTTGCATCGCCGGACGCTGAAATATGCAATTATTGACCATGCGAAGCAATGCAAACACATGAATCAGCCACAGGATACGCATTCAAGACATGCAAACATAATTACAAAAAAAAAATGCAAAACACGCTGGAGAAAATGGGCACAACCAAAGAGCATCCACAATCCCAAATCATCCCAAACTGTAATCCTATTTTTAAACTTGTTCAGATTTTCTGTTCAGCAGTACTTAGAACTCCAACTATCCTCTCATTCCCTCATAAAACAAAATTACTATTTCCTTTACTTCTATGAAAACATATTCAATACCCCTCTGCCTTTAAAAGAAGTTTAAATACCAATCCGATAATACAAATCCATTCAAGAAATAAGAATTATCGGCCATGATTAAAAACTAAATGCGCGGTACAAATGGAAAAATGCAAATGAATATGGCATTTCGCTTAAGGGAAACACCCCAAAAGCAAAGTCCAGATCTAAAAAGAATAGCACGACAAATTGATACTCTCACAGAAACCTCTTTCCCACCCACACAAATGATAAGGAACGACCCAGGTGGGCAGTTTCCCAACCTGGAGTCACTATATACATGGGCACTATATCTCTACGTTGCATAAAAGGTAGGCACAGAGGTTGCACATTTACTCTTTCCAGAAACACCCTGAATTAATTACTCATTCAAGATGGACAGATGGTAAAAGAAACAATGCAACGGAGAAGCAAAGTATTTATTCTCCTCACCGTGAGATCAGATAAATTTAAGTAAAAATAGAAGCATTCCCATCACCTAATAAAGAGCATCTCCAGACCTTTTTCTCAAAATGTACTTTTTCCTATAAAGAGCAGCTTAAGAAGTCGGAAGATGATTTATACGGACATTTGCTTGGGGGCCGAGAAGCATGGAAAAACTATGGAATAATTTGAATCTAGCATTGTTAGGCCGAATCTGATATGGCGATAATGATATTAGGAGTACCTCTGGCTGCAATTCTACAGAATCAGCAACATCAGTATCGGCCACCAACTCCTCCGCATTTTGTGGCTGCAATCTCACAGCAACTTGAACTCTCTCCGAAACTATATGGAAACATAGCATCACGTAAGCAATATATTGTTCAATTTTCACATGAGTACTACATACAAATTAGCTATTCTAAAATTTTCTAATTCTTAATTGTTCGGTTTTTCATCGTCTGATGCCCTTTTGATCACCATTATGAAGTCGCATTATTTCCTAGTTCCTACTTCTGAAAAGGGGAAGGGGGAACAACAGCTACTTCTCTTGCACCCCAGCAGTATAAACACAATAGAGGCCTCCATCAGGAGATAGATACTCAGGATATGTAACAAGGGCCCACCTCACAAAGGGAATCTCGGCCACCATTCTAGCTTCTACTGAATCACTGAAAACCAACAATAACTCAGTTAATTCTTACACCGAAATTGAAGCTAAATAACTCAATTAATAACTCAAGGTAATGAGACTGCAAACTTCCTGTCCTAAAAAGGCCCAAAAAATTCAGATTTCCAAACCAACTATCCCAAACTATGAATAAGGATTTTTGGCTTACGAATATGGTATAGATCTAATCAAATATAGAAGCTGCTTCGCTCTTGTCAAACTTCTTTACTCTCTCTCTCTCTTGCAATATCATTAGAGTTTCAAAGAATAAAAGCTTAGAGATAGATATTGCAAACACCACTTCTTTACCAACTCTCTCGATCACAAATAGTATGAAAATATGGGGGGGGGAATGCTACAGTTGCTCCTTCTGTTTGGCAGTGACTACAAAGTGGATAATCACATAACTCAAACACAATTTTAGTTTTAATCAGTTACAAAAACCTAGATTTTGCGCAGGCTTTAATTCAAATAATCCATAACCAACAGTATTCTCGAGACAAAACATACATGCAAAGGCACCAAATTATAGTAGGAAACAAACTTTGCACCAAATTAGAGTAGGAAACAAAAGAGCAGAGTCGACAAGCAGTATTTCAAAACTGTAAATAAACCCTAAATCTATAAATCAAGCCCACATAAAAGTTTTTTTTTAAGAAAACTCGTAAACCCAAGCAGTAATGTTTCCGTCGATCATTGATGCCGTGAAATGCTTACAATCAGGCCTTCAAATCTTGATGCACAACCCATAGAATCCTTCATTTAAATCCCAATCGATGCAAACACAACTTAAGTGAACAAAAAAGAAGAAGCAATAGAATACTTCACAATAGAGAGAGAAGAGAAGGGATCCACCTGATAGTGTCATGTCCGTTCTCATCGAATCCAGTGAGGGATTGGCATGGTCTGCCTCATCTTCTTTGCTAGCTTCTTCTTTGTCATGACCGTCGCCCCGGCGACGGCTGCACCAAATGCAAAATACAGTCATTCTTCAATATTCGAAAGATGTACATACATACACAACACTCGTAGAGAGAGAGAGAGAGAGAGAGAGGGGTCGGATACCATTTTCAATTCTGGTGGCGAGCTACTTTCGGAAGATGGTGAGAGCTGGAACGCGGCGTAAGAATCAAACCCCAATCAACAAACCTAGGGTTTGTTCAAAATCAACCCTAGGATTTCGGATTTCGTCGGAATCCAAATTTGTTGATTGATTGTGGTGTTCTTCTTCTTCTTATTCTCACCTTGAATCGCCACTCTCTCTCTCTCTCTCTCTCTCTCTCTCTCTCTCTCTTGTCTGAATCGCTACCCTCACTGCTCTCTCTCTCTCCAGCGTAAAAGTGAGATGGGGACACAGAGGGAAGAAAGGGTAAAGTTTGGGAGGGGGTATCAGCAAACGGAAAAAGACTCTCGAGGACACTAAAATCAGCCTAAACTACGAAAATACCAACAGGGGCAAACCAAATTGAAGGGGTAAAATTGGGTAAATTGGCCCAAATGTGGTAAGCGGTGCCTTTGGCGATTCTCTGTATAATAGCCTTTGGTTAGGATTGTGTTTGTGTGCTCGAAGCTTCCATCAACATCACGAGGTAGAGCTATTGCAGTTGATACTGAATATTGATGGCATATAACAAATTTACAAGCAACATAGGTCCATTTTTAAACCCATATCTGCAGAGGAAAAAGAAAACATAGGAGGGAAGCAACCAACGCGTTACAACCCCCTCGAATAACCAAAATAGGTCAACCCTAATATATCTTTTTACATCATAATGATCAGAAAATATGATAACTTAAGAAGTCTTCAGAAGCAAGTAATTGTAGGGGTTCAGCTATAACTTTCCATTTTGCGGCCAGATGTGCGCTTCTTTTCACGTTCATCTTACCTGGAAGAGAACAAATTAAAGGCGACCAAGAAACAAGACAAGGAAAACAAGTACATGAATGTTTTGATCAATGACTAGATACAATAGCCAGAGGAAAGAGCATTACAAGGTGTCGAGGACAACCTTAAATTATTCCATGCAAATCAATTAGCATGTAATCACATCACATCAAAAGTCTAGATTACGAAAGCAAGAGCTATGAACCACTTCTCAAAAAAACCCAAGGGTCATTCCAAGGTTTTCAAAGGCGAAAGCGCAAGGCAAGGCGGTAGATCTCCCGTCTATGCCTTGCATCAAGGCAAATCCCGAAATCGCCTTCGAAATCTTAAGGTTATACCCAAGAGATTGAAAACATATTTAAAGAGGAAGCAGTACTGACTTAAGTGCCGAACTCACATAGGGTGGACACAGAGAATACATGGAATCAGCTAGATCATTTAATCTCATAATTAATAAGAATGTCAAACATGAGCTACAACATTTTAACCTCAAAAAGAACACTAAAATTTTCCCAAATCAATCTGTAAATCCATTATGTTAGAAAAAATATCTGTGAATCCATATGCATTTAGGTTATGGCCTAAGATACTTGATGCAAATATCACAAACACAATAAATATTTGGCCTTCGTCATCGTACTTAAAGTGTTAAACAAACAACTGCGAGGGGAAGATAAGCTAAAACCTCACAATCAACGATCAGAGATTGACATCGTTAGCGATCTATGAAGAAAACAAATGGGAGAAGACAAGATGGCTGTGGCTGCTCCCAAGAGCCTAAGAATGATCATTGCTTCATCTATAAGTAGATTTCCACACCGTACAAAACAACAAGAAACAGAGAAAGTTAAGTGGGCATACCGTAACATGTCCCGAATGCGAAACCACCTGTTAAAAGAGTTCGGGCAACATGAGATACTTTACCGCAAAGCATTTAATACATGGTTCAACATAAAACTATACAGAAGCAATTAAAACTTGAGTCAATAAGACAAATGATTCTCCCCAAGATTATGCAAAATCCAAAAGGCTAAAAGTCTCCCAGCAATAAAAAAGATATCACAGAAACTTGTGCATCTACGTTTTAAGCTGTGATTAGCCCATTCATAAGGTATTACTCTCACGTAAAACAAATATACACCCAAAGAGGCATGCGTAGAGGTGACACAACCCAAAGCGTAAAAAAAATCCAATTACTAACATCACAATAAATAGTTCCTCAGAAAATGCACTCCTTTCAGTAGGGTTAACCTACAAAAATCCCACAATATACCATTTTTTTTTTGGATATTTTAACGCTCTCCACACGAAGTTCTTTTCTTCCAATTCAGTATCCCGTCCAATTTTGATATAGAAAATAACAACGAAAAAGAAGTGCCCCTTCAAATAGTCCTGTCCTGGCTTCCTCTCCAGTCCTTCTGATGTCAATTCTACTTCCAAGTATCGACATCTTTCTTCAGCTCTCTTTTCATTGATATACTTGCAGCTACTCTTCACATTTAGCGTTTACATAAATTGAAATTGGATATACAATGATCATTACAGAATTTTGAAAGCATCCCAAGTCAGTAAACATTTTACATGTCTATCCACACGGCCTTCATAAACCTAAAACGTTTAGAGTTGGTCTCCATACCAATATCATATTGGGCTAAAAAAATTTCCTAGGGAACTCTTTCCTACAAAGAGCGAGTTGTTCTGTTGCATTTGGGTGTCACCCTCAGTTCGATAAACATATTCCATCTTTTTGCTTGCACAAGCCACAACGAAAAAAGAACAATTACTATTTTAAGGTCCCGAAATTTTATGCCATCACAAATCAATCACCACCAACATTGTGCCCCAACATAACCACCTCATCGTCACCGCTATAGTCACCTACATGCCGCATAATTTCAGTAATACTAACATCGGCTTGACCCCCTTCCCCACACATAGAACTTCCCATCAAATCTGATGAGATTATTTTAGCACCACAAGCATCTTTTGTTTTTCTTTTTGCATCTTTTGTTTTTCTTTTTTCAGTGGCAGCCACCAGATTGACTTCTCTATATGTATCATGTACGCCCTAAGACAAGTTTTAGAGGATAAAAGATGATAAACAAACAAGACAAGAAATAGAATACTTACGAATGGACAGTCTCACGGCCACACACAATCAAGAAACATGCCTTCGTAAAGAAGAAGGGTTGAACTGTCAACGATAACCAAAGACACGTTTTAAATTAAGACCTTGAGTGACAAGAAAATACCAAGAATCAATTGATAATAGAAACTTACATCGGTCTAGGAACGAACGATCCATCGTCTCAAATCCTGCCTGCAAACTACCGTGCAAGATTTCAAACAAAAACAAAAAGAAAGATAGATAAATTGCAATAGACAAAACGAGAAGACCGGAGAAGGGAGGGAAGCGTGAAAATTTCTCTCTTACCAAACTCAAAAGTCGATGAATCCGCAGTCTCTCTCCCTCTCTCTCTCTCTCGCCCTAGTTATGTTATGTTTCCCGGTACAGAAAGGAAACCGACCCTAAGAAAAGGGAAATCACACTTTTTACCCTTCTATTTTGGAGTCCGTCTCCTTTGCCGCCTATTTTTTAGGGGTCATTATATAACGTCAACCCGGACCACTAGGGGTTAAAAAATATGAGGGTTGTTATTTTTTGTTAATCAAGTATTGGAATGATTCACGTTAAAAAAGAACAAGGTTATAAGGCGAAAATGAGCTATTTTCTCAATTTTTGATATAGCAATTGCAGCCGCTGAAGCAGTTCGTGGGATTGACGTGAAGCAGGGATGGCTATATTTGTAGGAGCGACCGGGCGAGGAATCAAGATCATCTCGTGTGATAATTCATCATGTGACACAAGATGGGACCGATCGCAGGTTTATTTGACGATCTGAACAGTTTATTTATTTGTTGAGGCTTAATGCGTTTAACATCCATGCAAGAAATCAAATTCATTGGACATTGGCATTCATTTGAATGAATAAAATTTGTACAAGAGAAATAGATAATTAAACTCTAACCGTTTATTTCTCTTCAGACAAATATGATTGGATCAATTTTTCACTGCTCTTCAATCAACTTAACTTTTTTGATGGACGTTAAACACATCGGTACTTACTAGAGGAACGACTTGGATCATTAAGTAT
>JAXBDA010003920.1:0-2500 GCA_036023075.1 Gaultheria prostrata | reverse complement strand
GGAGTGGTAACAATAATCTTGCTTATATTGCTGTGACTGCTCATTATATAGATACTAGTTGGATTTTGCATAAAAAAGTTATTGCTTTCCGTTTAATGGAGTGTCCTCATAATGCTAATCACATTTTTCAATGTATAAATGGTGTTTTTAGGGAGTTTGAAATTGTGGATAAAGTTTTTAGTACTATATAAGATAACCATACTGCTAATACTGCTGCGATTGATTTGTTCCGACGAAATTTATCTACTCCTCATGCTGGTCAATTTTTTCATATGCACAGTGTATGTCATATCATTAACTTAGTTGTGCAAGATGGTTTGAAACATATAGGATCACAAATAGAAAAAAAATTAGAGGTGCAATTCTTTTTATTTCTACTTCCCCAGCTAGGCAACAAGAATTTGAAGGATTGTGTGCTAGTTTCAATGTTAAACCAAGGAAAATGAATACTGATGTAAAAACTCATTGGAATTCGACCTTTCTTATGTTAAAATCGTGTAGGTATCATAGGGATGCTATTACTGCTGTTGTTAATGCTAAATATGGTGATTGTTCTTTAACTCCAGCTGATTGGAACATTGTTTTTTAGTATATGCAATTTTTAAAGGTGTTTTATGCTGCTACCTGTGCTTGTTCTGGTATTTATTATCCTACTTCTTGTATTGTCCTTAATAACTTGTATAATATCATTCTCAATTTTTATCAATATAGATATAAAGCAAATTTTGTAGATGGAAACAAAATTCAAAAAATATTTTAGGCAATATTTTGAGGACATGCCTAAAATATTTATTGTAGTTGCAGTAATGGACCCAAGGATTAAGTTAGAAGGTGTTGGATTGCTCTTAGAAGGGATTGCTAATAATTTAGCATATTATATTACCTTCTACTACTGAAGTGACATTACTGTTGAGATCTATATATGCTTCATATGAGTCTAAATTTGCAAGCCTTACCGCTAATGTTGCTCATTTGCCATCATCTTCTACAAGTAGCAATGACCCATCATGGTCTTTGCTTTCAAGAGAGGAAGAAGTGTAGTTTCATGCACCGAACTTTCTGTGTATTTAGATATGGATTATCTTACAGCTCTAGACACCCCAGATAATTTGGATATCTTAGCATGGTGAAAAAAAAAATGAAAGGACGTTTCCCATTCTTTCAATCATGGCATGTGATCTACTAACACCTCCTGCCTCATCAGTTGCATCCGAATATGCTTTTAGTGCAGGTAATAGAGTGTTGGATGAGAGGAGATGCAGATTAGCTCCGGACATTTTGGATTGTCTCAAATGTTTAAAAGATTGGGAGGATTACCGTCTTGGAATTAAAAAGTGAGCGCCTAAAGATGAGTTCAGAGAATATTTTTAGAACGAGGATATAGATAGTCCTAAGCGACTATTTATATCTGACTTCTCAAAGAATTTGGGGATGCATTACTGCTGCAACTTAATGTTGCATACCAGGTGTTATCTTACTCTTGCTGGCACGTTTGTCTTTAGTTGGTTACTTACTTGGTATGCATTGCTGCTGCTGCAACTTGTGCCCATAAAACAGAACCACCAAATCCCGAGAAAACTGTAACCTATATATATAGTCTTGATTCTTGAATCGTGATGCGCAAGGGGGCAACTTATGAAGGCCTAAAATTAAATGGCAACATAAAGATGCTGGTTGTTTCATTGATTATGATTCTGTGAAGTGTAACTGTGTAACAAAATGCCCAGAAAACTGTGTAACTGTGCAAGTGCAACTTATGGAGGCCTTAATGGCTATTCTTTATGGGCTATGTGATAAGCCCCAAATATTGTATTTATCCGGGCTTATCTCGCTCGTCTTGATCACACACACGTGCATTTTGTGCTTTTATTCAATTGATTTTGTGCGAGTTGTGTTTTTGATGAGTTTCATAAAATATGAGCTAAAAGGCGTGTCCAAAGCTCCAAATAATCCCCGGTTATATCCGGAAGTACCCGGAGGCACCCAAGTACATTCAAGGCCGAGATGATTACTTCCCAAGCCCAAATTGAGGTTTTCAAGTCATTGGAGGAAGGCTTGAAGCAACCAACATTCAAGAGAAGGCCGAAAAAGACAACCAAGAAAAATGGACAGACCCTCTAGGTATCAATACCCAGAATCTGGGGTATCAATACCCAACATTTTCAGCAAACTCAGGATGGTATCAATACCCAGATTCTAGGGTATCAATACCCAGAAACTGGGCAAACACAAGAAATTTTCAGAACCTCTAGGTATCAATACCCAGAATCTGGGGTATCAATACCCAGCTGCTCCAGACAGATTTAAGACTGATTTTTGCTGCACTTTCTTGGGGCCTATAAATACCACTTTAGGTCAGATTTTAGGGCACGGTGGGGGAGAGACTTTCTCTCTCTACCTCCCTTCTTCTTCCCCACTTCATCTTCTCCAACTTCTCTCTAGTTTTTAGGGTAGTTTCTCTTTGATTCAAGGCTTTTGCCTTCACAAATGTTGTAAGTAC
>JAXBDA010003919.1:0-31734 GCA_036023075.1 Gaultheria prostrata | reverse complement strand
GAGAGAGAGAGAGAGAGGGGGGGGGGGGGGAAGGAGGAGGGGGAGGAGGTTGAGGGATATTCAAGAGGAGTCTAAGGGTAAGGATAGAATTTCAACTCGGGTTGACGGGAGTTCTGTATGATACTGAATAATTTTTCATTGGTATGAGAGGGGATAGATCCAAAGCTATCAATTTACTAGATGTTCACTTGCCGACACCTTGATCTTGTAAAACTATCAATTTACCAGGATCACACGCAAGCACTTACATGTGCCAAGCGGAGTGGGTCGCACAAAAAAATACAGCTACACATGCTATCTCCTCTCATCCCTCTCTTTCTCTCTAGAAGTAAGTGGCTCTAAAGACATGTCTATTTTATTTTGGGAGAATTATGGATCAGTGGTGTTTGGGGCAAAAGATGACCAAAAAATGGTCATGGTTTGGAAAATGACCAAAGCATGGCAAGGAAAATTAATATTATCCATACATGGCAATTTATACCTGCAATACCCGTAATACCCTCAATGTAATATCAACTTCTCAAACCTATCCCTATTTCAGATTGCTTCATCATCCAATCGATCGAACAAGGGGATCGAACAACCTCTCTCTCTCTCTCTCTCTCTCTCTCGCTCCCTGTGCAACGTTGCGCTCTCTCTCTCTCTCTCACGCTACTAAAGGAGGGCATAAACAACAGTGTGAACAAAGCCACCGCTGGCAGCTATCGAGCACAGTAATACCACTGCCAACTTCGGTTCTGTCATCTCAAAGCACTGGGTATCCTCCTCTTCTTCTTCTCTTTTGAGACGTTGTATTTATGTTCTTGAACTTTCAATTATTGCTTGATGTGGTTATCGTGTTGAATTATAGCTCTTTTAGATGCTGAGAATCTGGGGAAGATTTTTCCATTTACAGATGTTTGATGGGTCAAGAAATTTGTAAGATTGGAGGCAACTCATTATTCCAAAGAAAATACTACTAATTTTGGATTAGGAAAACATCTTCTAATGCTTGTTTGTGGACATTCTTTAAGGTTGACGAAATATGCCAAAAAGTTTCTTGGATGTTGTTATGAAGCCTGAGGAGGATTCAGGACCTACCCATGGTGATGAATTCTATTTTTTACTTTTAGGTAATACTTCCTCTAGAGCCAAAAGATATTTCATTATCATTGTTATACCTTTGTAGATATGCACACCAACTGTTTGATAAATGTTCTGGAAATTGGTAAAGTTGCTTTGGTTGTGGATTTAGTGTGTGGTTAAGTTGTTATTGAACTTTTGTAATAGTATGACATTTTATTGGCACCCTTTGTTGGTCGTTTCTGTATCCCCCGTTTTTAGTCTCTTGCAATTTCATTTAGTTTTTTAGCTCTATGCTCTGGTCTTGTTATTAAGCAGTTGTACATGGATTGATGTGTTGATTAAGTAAAGGCAAGAGTTGGTTTAGAATCAAGTGCTTGTTTGTTGATCTCAGAGAGATTATTGAGAGGATTCATGGTAGTCACAATAGCACCCAAGTAGAGGACACCGAAGACAATGATGGGGAAGTAAACTGAATTAGGCAGTAGGATCAAAACAACATCACCTTGTGAAATACCCAATTAGTGGAGGCCAGAGGCGAAGGATTTGACTAAGGGGTAGAGGAAAATGTGCTATAACAAGGGTTGGATCAATTTCTCACAGTTTTACGAGCTGAAATTAAAAATCTAGATTTGTATTCAACTATTTTATTCAATGAATAGAAGTATAGAACACTCCATGTATTTTTTGTATTCGACTGTTTTGCAAGCTAAACCATCTAGGCTTATAGCATGTATTTTGGTTGTGTTTTACATGTATTTTTTTACATAGCTTTTAATCATCTGAGTTCAATGATGTTTAATTTTAGGAAATTGGATGCAAAAGAGGCAACTCATAGGTCATGAAAAGGCTGGTGACCTTGGCTTCGGGAATATTGACGATGCAAAGAGCTATGCTAATGAGAAGGCAGATCAAGCGAAGAACATGACTGGTATACCAAGCAAAGAATATGGATATGGACACAGGATACATTGAGTGAAACAATTCCACAAGAGAAATAGTATAAACTGAGTTGGAATCACAAGGAATATTGAAATGAACCCAAGCCTTTTGTAGAAAGACTTGTTGAATTCCACTACCAGATTTGCACTGCCTGTTCTTTTGTTCAAGTTCTAGGACTCCCATTCACGCCATTGGTCCTTGATCGACATAATTTAACAAGTTTATGACACAAAAGATTGCTAATGACCTGCAAATACATAAGTAAACAACCTATTCAAACAAGATATTGATTATTGGTAGCCTTCAGAAATAGTAATAACAAATTTGTCTGATACCAAAACAAACCAAGAAGAATCTACTCTGCTTAGTGGAACTAGAACAAAAAGAAACAAAATCAATGGAGCACATACTAAGTAATGCCAGAGAGGATTAAATTCTATGAACTTTAGGCATATTCTGTGATACAATATGCCCTAGTTACTGCCTATAGGTGTTTATAACTCAAAGTGGTGTAGGTTATGACAAAGTGTTCGTGGCATCAAAGTGGACAACAACTTGGTTTGGAGGCTTTCTGGTGTTTGGTTATGTATCACAGTGGGATTGGCTATGAGGTTTTGTAGCGTTTGTAGTTATTAACCAAAATGATCTGGGTCAAGACCCAAAGTGATGGTAGATATGGACAAAAACTTCCTGAAAATTTGAACTTTGCATGCACATTATTTGGGTGTCCAACTTTTAACATGCTAACTAATAAGAAAAAGTCTCCTGCTAAATTAGAACGCATATGTGGTGTTTGTTGCTGCTGCAACCAACACTCGTATGGCTTCCCTTTCCTTTTTGTCCCAGAGTTGAGTGAGTCTGTTTGACATAGCTGTTACGAGCCGAGCAGAGAATGACTTAGTTGGGTCGAGACTAAAGTTAAAAGTGTTAATTGCGAAAGGATCGCTAGGGCTCAACTTACGTAGCTGATATTTTAGAAACTCCATTTTGATTCGTCTTTTCCAACAAACACCCATGCAATGTGTTCACCCAATGTACTCCTATATCATTCTAATTCATAATAATCATTCTTAATTAAGGTCTAAGACTATTCAGTACAACTCAACAACAAACTAGAGACACAAAAGGAAGAGAAAATTAGATCAACAAGGAAACTCGAGATTTTTAAAAGCCCTGATTAGAGTAATCAATGAACTGGAATCTTCTACTCTATATATGTCAAATTTCCCATTCTATCCACAGACCGATTAATGCATAAATCAACAATCAAACTCAAAAATTATTTTCCCTAGCCACATTGGCACGGAATTCCAAACAACCACTCCTAAATAAACTCAGTCAATAACATCATGACATAAATTTCATACTTCAAAAATGATTCTTTTCGATTTTCTCACCAACCAAACCACAACCAATGAGGTACCCTCTAACCAAAAAGAATTTGGAGCAGATAACACGGTGGCCACAAACCCATCAATGCAGAAATTAACAATCAAAACCAAGATTATTGTTTCCCATTGGCTCGAGTTTCATAGAATCTTTCCCAATATATAGTAAATTACAAATTGCAAAAACGTTTCTTTATCAATTTTCTCGGCACGAAACAACCACCAATGAGAAGAATGATTTGGAGCAGATAATGTGTTAGCCACAAACCCCTGAATGCAAAAATTAACAATCAAACTCAAGATTAAATGTACCGTTTAAGGGTATAACAAGAAGGGTGTGGAGCAGACAATGAGTTAGAAGCCTTCGCCATTTTTGCTGTTGTTTCCTTCGAAACATACAGCTCTGGGTTTTACTGTTCTTCCCCCAACTTGGAAGCCCCGTGTCTCCCTCCCTCCCTCTCTTTCTCTCTCCCCCAAGCTCTCAGCTTTTGTTTAATGTTTTGCGTCAGCATAGAGAGAGAGAGAGAGAGAGAGCGAGCGAGCTAGGGTTTCTCCTCTTCCTCCCTGTTTTCGTCGTCTGTTTTTTTGTGCCTTTTTTTTTTTTGTCTTCGTCGTCGTCCAGAGTAGGAGAGGGAGGTCGGCTGGTGAGAGTAGGAGAGGGAGGGAAAATGTCAGGGCTTCAAACGCTAAGGGTATTTTGAACCATTTATGTAAGGCTTACCACTTATGTGGAATTAATTTTTTTCTTGTCATGGATCCGGTTATTTTCAAAATCCTTCCCATGAGATTGTCATTGTTACTTTTAAATACCACTGAATTGTAATTCTCCCTTTTATTTTTGGGTTCAACTTCAACCCATGTAAACCAATCTAAATATATATGTTAATATGGACTCACCCATTTACAACCCACATTACAGTATGGGTGGGTGGGATTTTAAGTGAACCGATTTTGGTGGGTCCATGAGTTGGATTGAAAATTGCCACCTCTACATTTATCATTCAATTTTTATTTTTTTTTGAAAAATTATCATGTCATTTCATAAGAAACGTCATCTGGCAACGAATACATCAACAGAATTGAAACCAAAATTACTAACAATTGAAATGAGCACGGCAAGAGGCTATCAATGGCCACCAACTTTCAAACACCTTCGGGACAGGATGATGAATCCTATCAAAAGTAGCAGTAGAGAATCCCAACAGATACCCATCAAAATCCATTACACATTACAGCGCAGATGTAATCAAAACAACCCAACAAACAAAGCAAAAAACAAAAAAAAACAACTAAATCTGGACTCAGTGAGTAACAGGAGCAATCAGTGAGTCACCTCACCGAGTTGGGTCAGAATCACCAAGTAGCAGACCCGCCGCTTCTCCGAGATGAAAACCAAGCTCCAAGGCCGGCCACCTACGGATCTGGAGCTTTATTGCATCGGAGGGGGCCAAACCCCTGGAGTTCAACCCATCGTCAAATCTACCGCACAGTCCCCGAAACAGACGGCAGAGGAAAAGCTCAGTGACGGAGTTGGAGAAGGAGATGGAGACCGGTGGTTGATGGAGGGGGGAGAAAAGAGCAGTGATGGAGGTGGAGATGGAGAACGGTGGGTGATGATGGCGGCTGAAGGAAAAGGAGGCCTGAGGCTATTGGAGGTGGGGGTTGGTGGCAGACGGCGGTTGATGGAGGTGGGGGTTCGGTGTAAGTAACTCTACATTTGTTACTGTCAAATTTGGGAAACGAATAGGCGGTCTTTTACATTGCTGTTGGGTGGTCTTTTGACCATTTTGTACACATTAGTGATCAATATGGCGAAGAAGAAACCGAGTGGATTATCAAAAAATGTGGATATCTAATTTAGGCTTTGACACGCAAGCAGTGGCAAGCTTATGCAGTAGAGCTCTTGGATGCCCCACACTGCATCCCAGGATCGAGTCCCACTCCCCCCATGTAATAGATTTGGAATGACGAATGACAAAAAAAAAACAAGATTAGGCTTTGACACATGGAAATCAAGTTTTGCTATATTATTTCTCTCTCTCTCTCTCTCTCTCTCTCTCTCTCTCACACACACACACACACATCAATGGGGTTTTTTTTTAAAAAAATCAGTTGTATAGTACCTCATGGCTCATCGATCTCTTGAACAGTTATGGTTGGCATTATCATGCAGTTTCGCAGGGCAACTTCCTCTTGAATCATGGTTAAGTTACATCTTGTAGGCTTATCATCTGAATAATTTGCAGCCATAGTTTTTCCAAATGAAGAAACTTTAGCACACTTAGCTTGGGGAATGATATGATATGGATTATATTGGTAGTTGAAATCCCTTTATTGTGAATGAATATTTGTAATGCAGTACTGACTTGTGCGTTTATTTGGTCTTCATGATGAAATGGAAGATTTTTTTCAAAAAAAGAAAAAGAAAAAGAGAGATTTATCTGAGTTTTTTTTAGAAATAGAAAGAAATCCTATTAGATAAAACAAGCATACATCAGGTCCCAACAATACAATATAAACAACATAAGCTAAACAACAATAAAAGAAAGCTAAACAACACTAGATAGAGAGCTAGGGTGCTGAATAGCAGATCCATCACCGGTGTCCGGGTGTGAAACAAAAGAGACCAGGGTATGTTTAGCAAGTAAATGTGCCCGCTGGACTTGCTGACGCGCAACCTTCGAAATCCTACAAAAGGACAGCTTTGCAATCTCTGCTGCCAGGTTTGCGCAACAAAAATATGTCATGGTGATGACACTCACCTCTCCCTGCTATTTGCATAATTGCATTGAAAAAATCAAAAAATACATAAACCGCATTATAGTTATGATTTAAAGCCCATCTAATAGCTTCAAAACATGCTTGAATCTCTGTTTGAATAGGCATCGACGCATATGAGGATAAGGCTTGCTTTGCAATAAGAATTCCATTGGGATGACTAGCCGTAAACCCTAGACCACTCCAAGCATTACCCTCCTTCCACGCACCATCGACATGGAGATGGCAGATACGGCGATCATCTTCAGAACCAGAGGAATGCTTAATTACAAAAGATGGATTTTTGACATTTGGAGGAATTAGAGATTTGGATTTGGTAAGCCAATTCGAAGCGCGAAGAAACCACTGAGCAGAGTCCTTAGCCATTCCAATTGTAGAAGCCACATTAAAAGGAATGTCCGAGAATACCACATGGTTTCTATTTTTCCAGATAGCCCAAAGAATAGAGATAAAAAAGGAGAGTCTCCGTATGTCCTTATGCAGTTGAATTATCCAATTTAGTAGCCACTTAGTGAATGACAAATCCTGTGAAAAACCCGGAGATGAATTCCAAAGCTCACTAGACTCCCAAACGGAAACAACTTGTGGGCAAAGGCAGAACAAATGCTCAATAGACTCATCCCCTACCCCACATAGCGGACAAGATGCAGAAATATGATGGAGACGTGAAGCCACTCTTTCCCGAACCGGTAAAATCCCTTTAAGACATTTTCATATGAAGATCTTTATGCGCTCAGGCAGATTAAGGTTCCATATTAAATTCCAAACATTATAACCATCATAAATCCAAACTGAAGGCTGAGAAGATCTGTGCATGTCATATAGTGACCAATATCCTGATTTAGTGTTGTAGTTGCCTGAATTAGTGAAAGGCCAAATTAGTTGGTCCGGGCAATTGGTGACAGGTAAAGGAATAGCTAGGACCTCATGAACAAGAAAATTTGGAATCATCTCTTTAAATCTATCTACATTCCATACTTTCCCATTAGGTCCCTCATCTAGAAGAAAAGAAACCTTAAGATTATCCGAGCCAGAGAACGGAATGAGATGGTTAAGAGGCTTATCCAATTTAGGAACCCACCTGTCATGGAAAAGATTAATAGTGTTCCCATCACCGACTCTCCAAGAAACATGCTTTGCAATGAGATCTCGCCCAAACAAAATGCTCTTCCATGCCCACGAGGAGTTAGAGTGAACTTTCACATTAATCAGATTATCCTTGGAGCAGTACTTTGGAAGAAGAATACGAGAAATGAGGAGATCCGGGTTATTGAGAAGGCGCCAACACTGGTTAGCAAGCAGAGCCTGATTGAAGAGCTTTGTATCCCGGATTCCCAATCCACCCTCTCGCTTATAAGATGTAATCTTCTTCCAAGCCAGCCAATGAATGGGCTTTCTATATTTAACCTTCCACCAATAATTAGCAGCAATGCTATTAAGCTTATCACAAATTGAAATCGGAAGCTTGTAGGTAGAACACAAATAGAGGGGCTGCCCTGCCAAAACAGATTTGATCAAGGATAACTTCCCTGCCTGAGAAATAACATATTTGTATCCCGCAAGAGCTTTTTCTGCCCAATCAACAATATATCTAAAGCATTCACGCTTATTGGCAGTGATTTCCATAGGAAGTCCTAAATAGGGAACCTGTTCCGAACTGATGGGAACATGAAAAAAGTCCTTAAATCTTCTGGAGAAAGTCGATGGGGTATTTCCGTATTTGGGCTGAAATTGATATGTGATTTTTGCCGGTTAATATTTTGACCAGAGAAATAATCCTCCAAAGCTCTCTTAAGATGACCACAGCTATCAAGAGTCGGCTCAAAATAGATGACAATCATCAGCAAAGAAAAGGTGAGAGAGAGGTACCGGTTCTTGATAATTTGAGACCTTTGCATAAACCGGATGTATCCAAATGATTAAGGACACACGTAAGTGTTTCCAGATAAATGATGAATAAGTAAGGAGATAGAGGGTCTCCTTGACGCAATCCACGCTGCAGGTGAAATCTCTCTGTCGGACCTCCATTAATGAGTAGGGAGAATGAGACAGTGGAAAAATATTGATGTAACAAATTAATCCACTTTTCCGAAAAGCTCAACTTCCGCAGTGTGAAAATTAGAAAATTCCAATTCACCCTATCAAAAGCCTTACTCATATCCAACTTTAAAGCTGCTTTAAATTTATTGCCTGATTTAGAATGGGCAATTAAGTTGGAAAATTCGCAAGCTAAGAGAGAGCTGTCTGAAATCAACCTACCCGGAACAAAAGCATTTTGTGATTGGGAAATGTAGATTCGATTAGCCAAAGTCTTCGAAATGATCTTATAAAGGACATTGCACAAACTAATTGGCCTAAAATCAGCCGGGTAAGCCGGAGAAGGAATCTTCGGGATGAGGGCAATATGAGTATAGTTGATTTACTTAAGCATGTGACCAGAATTTAGAAACGAAAGCACAGCAGAGGTGATTGAGGGGGCCACAATATCCAAATATTTTTGGAAAAAACATCCTGAAAAACCATCCAGTCCATGCGCTTTAGAATCACCTATTTGGAAAGCTGCTTTGCGCACTTCATAAGCTCTAAAAGGCCAATTCAACCAATCTTGATGGTCATTTGATAAGGCATTTATCAAAAAGCTCCCATCCATTCCAATCAGCCATATTAACTGTTGAGTTCGGCCCTTGATAAGCAGAGGAGAAATGGGCCATAAAAACACAATGTACTTCATCCTCATTATCAACCCACAAGCCTTGATCATTGTAAATTCCTTTGGTACACGACCCTTGCCTTTTCACCTTTGAGATTTTATGAAAATATGAGGTATTTTTGTCCCCCAAAGCTAAAAATTTAGTCTTAGCCCTTTGAGCCCAATAAACCTCCTCTTGTTCTAATAGGTTTTCAAGCTGGTTGCGAACTACCGCTTCCTGAGCAAAATCCCTATTCAAGGACAAAGTTGATTGAATATCATTAAGCAAGGATCTAGTTGCTGAAATTCGGCCAACAAGGTTTCCAATACCCTCTCTCGACCAATGAAGCAACTTATGGTTGAGCAGAGCTTCTTAGCAACAACAAACATTGGGGATCACTGACAAGCTTCTTGCCAAGATGATTGAATAACAGATTTACAGCTCTCATGGTGTGTCCAAAAAATTTCAAATTTAAAGAGACGCTTGGCAACAATCCGAGCCTGACTGGTGCAGAGGAGAATAGGAGCATGATCTAACCCGCGGATAGGAAGGTTGGTAACGGAGCCATTGAAATTTAGAGATGACCAGTCTCCATTGTGGCTATTTGGTGTTTCCCCTTTAGAAAGTGTCATACAATAATGAAGGAAAATTCTTAGTAAAACTCGCTCCTACCGACTAAACAAATGATCATTCATGATTTCATACCAGCTTCAAATTTGAGAAATGTTAATGGAAAAACTTTGTTTGAAAGAATATGGTAGAAAACAACGTGCAACTTGAAGGGCAATATCCAAATATACTTCTGGAAAAGGTCCAAAAGAAAGCAAATAGGGCAAGAGAACCAAAAAAAAAAACAAGAAAAAAACCCAGAAAACACTGTAACTAACTAACAAGGTTTCAACCTGCAACAGATATAAACCCTAGTCACATATTTTAATTTCTACGACCATTATTAGTTTCGTCTGGTTTTTGCTCAATGGCCAAATGTTTTCTAATTGTCATCTGGTCTGTCTCGCTCACAAAACCAACACAACTTATAAAAAGTTCCAAGTAGCGTTCTAATTTTTGTTTCCGACAACGCATGTAGCATAACATTCTTGCAAAAAAAAACCAACATTGCTCCTCAGTGAAAGCATCAAACAAACAAACCAGGGGAAAACAAAGGAGACACCAAATACCATTACATCAATGTTTCTTCGTTCTGCAGAAAGTTAACTAAAAAGCTAATGCAAAAAAGGAAGTTCACATTGTATAATTGTCGAAATAGAGAGCACCACCACTGCTACTGTTGAAGCGAGACACCACAAGGACTTCATTACCTAATGAACAACAGATATTTGCCATAAAAGCTGAGCCAGCCCCTTCAGTTGTTCTACCAGCCAAGATGTTAAGGTCCTGTAAACTTGCTCAGACAATTGTGATAGTGCACCTGTATATAAATATCTGGGTGAGCTGCCATAAAAATGATGCTCAACCCTGGAAGCAGGAATACCTGAACCTGCAACACTCGCGAAATATATAAGAGCACATAATTGTACGACAATTAAATAAAAATAAACCACCGAATCATAACCTAAGTTACCCTGCCTATTGCTGCCCGGGATAGAAAGATAACCCATTGAATCATAGCCCAAGTTACACTGCCTATCGCTGTCAGGGATCACACTTGCTTTCATTCAAAATTTGCAGATCGAGGAAAATTATTTGGACAAGGTTGAGAAAGTTGAAAACCTAAAATGGCGTTTGTCACTAACTTTGACACTGATATCTCCCACCAAACGGTGAGAACTGTTTCCATATGCTCTAAAGAGAATGAACAGAAAAGGTCGCAACCTATTACCTATAGTAACAGCGGATTTAGCTTGCAGGGTATACTGCAAACTACATTAACGGCTGATGTTGTGTTCAGTGTACATCTAGTCATCTTGCAGTTGGACACATCAAACTCCTGATCTAAGGATACACAGACTCGGCGTAAAAGGATCCAAAAGAAGATACGGGTAGGAGGATACATCACCTAATAGGCTAATGGGAACTTCTTTCTTCTTTTCTCCTTCTATACAGAAGAAAGATTTGTACAACGAGACTATACTATTTACAGTGAACGATTATAAAATTGACATACAGCAGAACACAAAATACACTGATTGTACCACAATTTTGCAAATTGTTTAGCTTAAGATTTTATTACAGTATTTTGTTTTCTTCAATAAATTTACAAAACTAAAGGTTCGTTCCAAGACAAAAGCATTGTCGTAACTCGTGTCATGATGTGTCCACACTGGTATTTAGAAAAACTGAAGAATCCCTACGGCGTTGATCACAAACCCACAATGCATATTGCAAGACCAAAAATCTTTTTGCACAAGTTCGAGGGGAAAAAAATTGACTTCCATGGGTAAGAGAAATGCCTACAAACACGAGATGTTAAGAGCATCGACAACTTATAGTGTTCATTTCACTATGCTTCAGAAGCTATATTTCCCTAATTGAGAGCCTTTGAGCAAGGCATACGAAGGAAGTACGTTAAGAATTCGGACAAGAGGTAACACTTTTTGGAAATGTATTTTGTTATTGGTAGGAGGAAAAAGGCTTTATATTTTGCATAAAATCCTCATTTTTTAGAGAATACGAACAATTTGTCTCAAGAAAAAAGGGGCACATATAACTGCCAGAATTTTTTTTCTTTTGTAGAATTGAAAGGGTTTTAGTAAAGACGTTGAAGAACTAAGATGGTCCTTTAATGTGTATTATTCTCCAAAACTCTTTTTCGGCTTCTTTTAGCGGATAGCAGGTGAAAAAGGAGAGAGTTTGTTTTACTTTCAATATCATATGACACTGAACCTGTACTCCACCTGCACAGTGGAAAATGGACAGTTACGCTGTCTTGCTCTCAGACTTTTTTCATTTACATTTTCGATGCACATTACTCTATGAATCAACTAAGAAAGAGCCCAGAGGACAAACCTGGCACTGCTTGGATCAGTAGTCGTAGCCTCCATGCTCCTCGTGGTGCTGGTGCTCCACATGGGTGTCATTATGCTCTTCTCGATTCTCTGGGATGCCATTACTTTCATTTTCATTGTTACCATCACCATTCCTGTTAGCAGCTTCCGCCTCTTCCCTTTCCCTATTCCACTGCTCAATCTTTGCCCTTCTCTCAGCACTGCCTTCCCTAACTGGGCTCCTATTTCTCCTTTCCCCAGGGGGGCTTCTGCTTCTTCCTCCCCTTCGTCCTGGACTCCTACTTCTAGGCCTCCTCCCCCTATGATCGTGGTGGCGGCGATCTCTGTCATCACCTCTGCCACCAAAACCGCGGCCACCATGTGAACGCTCATCATAATTGCGATTCCGCGGTGGACTACGGCTATGCCTTCGCCGCCTATTCCCAAACAATTGCCTCCTCAACTCTCTATTTGGAAGGGGAAAAAAGATAGAAATAATCTCTAAGTAAAGGTGTGAGTAAAAAGTAGGAGGCATGGAAGGTGAAGAAACAATACATAAACTAACCTGCTAATCTTCTTCAAATGCATGAAATTGCAGTAGCCACCTCGATTGCATACATCTTCGTCATATTGCCTACATGTAGCTTCACGGAAATCCGTCACCGGGGAGTAGTCAACAATGATGGGGCGCCCTAGAGAGTTAAAAGAGTTAATAACGCCAGCTGGATCATAATTAAAGACAAGATTTTTTGCAGGATCACTAATACCTCTAACTAACGGAGGGGTATGGGAAGGGGGGCTGTGGAATCCTATGTTATGCGGAACTCGGATCTTACCCGAACAACGAACAGGAATTCGAACGTGTTTTGATATATATACTAAATTGAGGTACAGTGCAATATAGTGATATACTTCAGCCAAACTAAAAAATACGACACACTATACACAAATGAATGATGTAAAACACAATTCTAATAACATATAACCAACAAAAAAAATTATATCCTCTCTTGCTAAAAATCTAATCTTAACTAGATTTTCAGCTCATTACATAATTTTTAAACAAAACTTTAAGATACCTAAATTCACCCTTTTTGAACGAAGGTGTACGCGATTTCAGAACGTGCAACAAAAAAATTAATCGCTAGCGGTATTCCAGGTGCCCTCATCACACAGGTGGAAGTTTTTTTTTTTTTGAAACAGACACAGGTGGAAGTTGGAACCCCTTATTTTGAAAGGGATGAGTTTGGAGTTGCCTGAGGATTTTAAACTCATGTGGGTAAAACACAGAGTAGGCTGCTTTATATGTTAGGTGGTCTGAGGAGCTGGGAAGGCATGGGTATGATTCTAAGGTGTCACATTCTCCATTTCTATGAGACAAAACCAATATCCCAATGTGAAGGAAAGAAAGGAAGCGTGTCACTTCCTCAGCATGATGTATAGTTGCTAAAAAGTAAAAAGCTTACATCACACAAAAAATAATAAATCTAGAGACTTCTGCCACCATGTTTAATTAAACACCTTGCAATTGAGTCTAACCGTATTACCACCCAAACTTCCGTTGCAATCCATGCAAACTATATGTAGCCTTCGCAAATTTAGACCCATACTTTAACTGCCTGGCAGAGGAACCAGGAATCACATATAGAAGAAAGGAAAGTCTCTGCCCATAAATTCGGGTATTTGAATATATGACAAATTGGACAGATGCAGAATTGACCAACATCCAGGGGACCAAGTTAAGGAAATCTCGCGAGGCAAGAATTGCCTGAATGGTCCACAATGGTCTACCAAGTATCTGACTGCCAGCTCATGGTTTCACTCCTTAAAATTAACTCTGTTACTTTTTTATTGCCAGTGGACAACAATCCTCTAAAAAGAGCTGACATTGACCAACAAGAAGAAATTAACAAACTGACCAAAGCACAAATGACAAATCTATTATTCAATTCGTATTACTCCCCTTCACAATACTTGGTAGGCCAGGTGTTAAGGATTTTGGTTGTGTTGGCAAGTCCTTGGGCTCACATCGTCCAACCAACGGCTTAGAATCAATTTCCAAGTCTTTGTTTGCAAGGGAACTAGAGAAATCAAATGGGAGAGAGAAAATTCGATGGGAGAGAAAACTAGTTGCAAAGTCTATGATTTTGTTCAGTGTTGATGTGTTCAGTTCTAACTTTTCTCACTCGCAGAGTGAAAAGGTCACCAAATAGCAGTAGATGATAATTATGGGTTTACTATTTGACCACGGGCATTCAACGTTAATGGTTTCAAACACAGATTGCGGGTGCAGAAAGATTTGGCAATTGAGCTTCACTTTCCTTCCTGCTATGTTCACATAGAGACCAACCAACGATAACAAATGACTCATGTAATGAACATACATGGCCCGTCACTTCAGCACCTAGGCGAACACCTAAGACGATTTGAATAATGGCATCTCATGGGTGTATCAGTTTGTTTTGATTTGCAGAGATATCAAAATACACATCAGTATATGAGAAAATGTATAACTAGCCTGCATAAAACCTCCCAGTTAGATTCTGGAGTGCCTCCGCCGCATGTTCTGCTTCTCTAAACTGAACGTATACATTACCCACCTGCATAAACCGATAAACCAAATAATGCAACAATCAATCATGCAATGAGCCAAGTACTGAGATCACACAAAATGTATACCATGTGGTCAGCCAGGTTGTCACAAATGTTCAGGCATTCTATCTCTCCATATTTGTTCAGCTCCTCAAACAAGTCTTCATAGAAATCCTGCATTTAAATGCAACTCTTGTGATATGTATAGAGAACAAAAACATCTTGGTCAGACTCAATTCACGACCATATACAACACATCAATTAGCTCAAGCACCACATCGGTAAAGATTACTAGTTAGCCTTACCACATCTTAATTAGTCACAATTCACGCCAAATTCTCAATTGATGCCATATATACATCAAATCCATTCGCTCAAGCAACACAGAGGAAAAGATTACTAGTTACCCAAAGTCCCTAACGGTCTAGCTAGATTAGCACAAAGCCTTATGCACAACCCATGGGGCTGGAATTCATGAAACCCTTTCCCAATTTCCGCTTGGGTTGTACGTTCTGTTAAATTAGAAAACAAAACAGTTGATATAAATATTGCTTTCAGTTTATTGATGTATGCATTTCACTCAAAGACAAGGGATCTGGAGGAAGAACCGTAATAGGATAATTCAAATCACTGACAATCAACTTACAACAGAAAAATGTGAAACATGTTAGGAATTTGTCAAACCTTAACACAAGATGAAGGGGATAATACAAGATCAACGAGATACAAATAATCGAAAGCTCAAATACACAAGAACATCAAAATGGCATGATTCACTCAATGTGAGCTACGTCCACCATCGATGCAGCTATTTCTGATGTAGGATGGGATTGGAATAAGGCTAAGTACAATCAAAACACACACACACACAAAAAAAAAAAAACAGTGGCTGTTTTTGGGGCTGTGAACAGTGCACGTGAATAGTGAAAGAGAAGAGAAGAAGAAGGGTTTTAACAGGATAGCCTAGGCCTCACACCTAGGTCACCAAAGTCATCACACCTAAGGCCTCTTTAGCATCACAAAAGAAAATAATTGCATCATACAATCTTAAAGCATAAAGCTGCAGGGCATTTTTAAAAAAATTCAATCATACCTTCATATTCTTGAAGTACATCAATTTATAGACTCCACATGTGTTAAATGCAAATAATAACTACTACCATTTCCAAGATATTCCCTAGATGGTTGGATGTGTCATCTAATGGTTGCATATATTGAATATGTGGTCAAACTTCCCTAAATGAAAATTCACAAGGCTCATGAAAACTCACAGCCTTAAATATTCCAGCCAATGCCTAGTTAATCCCAAGTAGGTCCATTTAGTGGCCAATGGACAACCTTTCCATTCCATAAGGACCATGACTTCCAGCCACACGAAACTACCAAATACCCATGACCTCTTCTTATGGACCGCATGAATTTCACTATGATGAAGATAAATAAAGGAGATATAGCGGAGTTTTCCTACGCTGCAATATATAGCTACGGATAGAAGTCTGAATAATACAAAAAATCTCTGGACATCAAGAATAAGAGCATAGCTATATGAACGCTACCATTAGGCTCCAATCTGAAACACAACGCCCTTATAATTTTGGACCAAAAAAATATAGTAGATAAAAAGAAGATAAAATGTCAACATCACCAACATGTTTAATCAAAAGCTAGATATATGGCTAGTTTGATTGCAATAGACCAGACTGTACAGAGTACTGCAATACCTACCTTTCCCTCCAGAACCAAAATGTACAACAACCCCAAGTCGAGTCCCACACATGTGTGCATAAAACATGTCCAATCATTCGGATGAAAAATGCATCGAACCAAGAAAGAGTCACAAAACACAGAATCCAGAAAGAAATATTTCTTGATAAGTCATGTCCATTTGATTCCGATTTTGGTAGGACTCCAAGTGACTTTTCACATAAGTCATGTACTTTTGATAATAATGAAGCACGGATACGGATATGTAATACGGATACAATACGATACGGATACGCGGATACGTGATTTTTCCAAAAAGTAGGATACGATACGTTGGGGGATACGTTGAATATAAAATTAAATAAAAAATATATTTTATATATACATATATAATTTTTAATTCCTAAAAAATGAAATATATATTATACAAAAGTAAATAAAATATATATTATAATATATAGATATTATAGTTTGACCATGCTTCATTAGATATAGAATATAAAACATAAAAAAGATGGGGTCTTAAATTGATATAATAACAAATACTAAAACATATAAAATGATGGGGACTTAAATTAAGGGGGCTCCAGTGTAATTTAGCTTATTAGGGGTACAAAACAATGCAGCACTAGATCTAATTGCAATTTTACCCCATATATTTCAAGTAATAATATATTTACTCCCGCGCGTATCCAAAACATATCCTAGCGTATCCAAAACGTATCCGAATACCAAAAATTAAATTTAAATTCCGGATACTTTAAAAAAACGTATCCGATACGTATCCGGAGTGTATCCGTATCCGAAACGCGTACGATACGTGATACGAAGGCCAAAATAGAGTATCCGTGCTTCATACTATATGTAAATGAAAAGCCATATCTATGGGAAAACAACCTCTCTTCAAATCTTAGATTTTTTATTACCAACAATGTCTATGCATGTATCCGCCCTATATCTTGCACCATCTCCAACGGAGATTTTCCCTAGCCAAAGGGTATTTTAATACAACCCTGCCAAAGCTTACTTCCTTGTAACTGGAAATCCAATCCTGCTAAATCTTTTTTGCATAAAAAACAGCCGCACAATATTCACTACATATCTCAAGGTTCTAAAACTCGTTAGGCGCTCCCAGGGCGGCCGGGCACCTTCTAGCTTCCAGGCTGAGTACTCGGAGAGTACTCGGGCGCCCAGCAATTACTCGGTTAGGGGTGTATTTGTAATTTTTAATATTTTTCTGAGGTAAATATGATATTTCTAAAACATATTGGGGTAAAGTGTAATTACTTCTAAAAAATCAGGTACACCGTAATAGGTTACAGGTTATGGGTGAGTGTCCCACTTGATAAAATCAGATTTTATCAAGAGTTGATTTTATCAAAACTTGATAAAATCTGATTTTATCAAAACTTGATAAAATCTGAATTTATCAAGTGGGAAACTCACCCTATAATAGTTCCCCTGGGTACACATGGACGACCACCATGTGTACACATATCATATAACTTGTAAAGATAAAGATGACCGAGAGAGTGGGTTTGACTGGGTTCGACAGAGAGAGAGTGGGCAAACAGAGAGAGTGGGTTCGACAGAGAGATATAGAGAGACCAAAGAAAATGAACAGAGTGGGTTCGAGTCTTCGATATAGATATATATATATATATATATATATATATATATATAGAGAGAGAGAGAGAGAGAGAGCTCACCAGAAAACGAAATAGAGACAGAGAGAGAGAGGAGCCGACGGCCGACGACGTGTTGCTCTGATGAAGTTGACGATCTGATCAGTGATGAAGTCGACGAGCTCACCAGATTTTTTTCTGTGTTTTATCGAAGAAGAAGAGGCGACAAAGAAGAAGAGTGATTCTCATCGATTTAGGTTTGTACAAAACCTAAAATGAATTACACTAAGCCCCCTCAAATTGATTTAAATTCTGTTTTCACCCCGATTTTTTTCTAATTTTTTCCCGCTTGACCTTCCACCGAGTACAACTTCCAGCGACTACTCGGCGAGTAATCCCGAGTAACCACCGCCTAGACCTTCCACCGAGTTTCTCCACCGACTAGGGCATAATCGCCTCAGTTGGGTACCTTCCAGCGAGTACTCGGCGAGTAATCCCGAGTTTTAGAACACTGACATATCTACACACAATGTGACAGAGTTGTTACATCTCCTTGCTTTTGGACTACGTAACCATCACAAGGAGTTAGCAACACCCAAACCAACCAAAATCTTGGGTCCTAATAAATTGAGGTTGGCTAAATGGATCATTTTTCTCCATGATATAAAATCAATTTATCTCGTAATTTCATATCTGTTTTACCCACATATCACATCCATTTAGGCCTTCCCGTCCCCTAGCATTTCCATCACGGCATCACCATTTCCTTTATAAGTTTTCTTCTTTTAATCAACGCACTTGATAAATTCATATATTCTTTATCCACATATCCCATGTCCATTTAGGCCTTCCCATCTCCTAGCACATTTCCGTCACCATATTTACATTCATAAAGTTTTCCTCTTTTGCTTTTTTTTTTTTCCGAAAATGATCAAGTTTATAAGTTTTTTTCATTCTTGCATCTACCAGTCTCCAAAGCGTATATACATTTTACACATCGGTGAACATATATAAGTTGCATAAATATACTTGTCAATGATAAGTAAGTAGGTATATTCACTCGTTCTGTTGAGATTTATCTTGTTCTAAAGTATATTTCCAAATCCTATGCTTGAACTAGAAATTGAACCAAAGCTAAAGTATCTATTAGTATTATAACGAGAACACCCTTCTGGTATGAACCCAAGTTCCGTCTACAGCTCGCACTTTTTTCCCCAAACTACAGTACAACTTTGACTACTAAAAGAAACTATCAAGTAGAAAACTGCCATCCTAGATTTCTTCTCCCCTCTTTTCCACTTTCACATCCCAGATTTCATTACATCGTGTGTGCCCGGGCATCTAGTATTGAGAGATATACACACACAAACAAAAAACACAACTGAATATACCTCGACTACACAATTGGGGAACCACGTAAAAATCTCAGTGTCTTGCGTTCTTGTTTGCTATTCTTCGCACTGTGTTTGTTGGTTTGGCCAATTTCTCAACAATGGAGTCGTTTTGTTGAGATTTATAAACTTGTAAATGTATTTCCATTACCTCTATTAGAATTATAATTGAATCAAAGCAAGAGTATATTAGGAGAGAGACACATAGACATACAAACACAAAATTGAATGTATAGATGCATACCTCAAAGTGGGATTGGATTTTGCGGGGGTCAATGGGCTGGCCCTGAGGATCGACGCCAGGGGTAACCATATCTGGGCGCTGGTACATGTTGGCGAGGACTAGGGTTGGGCTGATGCTGGGTTTGGTGTGGAGCCTCGAGCAACGATCGCCGTGCCTACATGCCCCGATCTTGAAGTAGAAGGGGCAGTTGACTCTGTCCTTCTCCGTTCCGAATATCGACGCCAAGTGCTCCGCCATTATAACACCACGATCCTAATAAATTTTTCCGATTCAATAACCCCGCACACCACACAACTCTCTCTCTCTCCCTCTCTGTATAGTTATATCTCGGTCGGAGATCTAGGGTTTCTAAGCTCCAAGTTGCTCTAATTTGTCCTATTTATTTGGAAATTGGGAAACGGGGCGGTGACCAGAAATAAAATCGTTTATATATTAAAATGAGTGAAATGAGTACATCTGCTGGTTTGCCCGAGAGGTTAAGGGGGAAGACTTAAGATCTTCTGCACATAAGTGCGCATGGGTTCGAACCCCATAGCCAGCACAATATACTTTTTCCTACAGATATATTGGTTTAGCTTTTTAATATATTTTTTATTCACTGCTAGTTTGTTCGCATTATCGTATATTCCTGTTTTGATGATGTCATGCTAATTGATTTTCACACCCTTTTTTTATCTTTTAGTAAAATTTTTATATGTAAAGGTTTCACTAAAAGATAAAAATGGAGTGTGGATAAAAATTTGAGGGTTTGGAAATCACTCCCAAATCTCATAACTGATTAAACTTTGGGAAATGATTTTCACACCCTTTTTATCTCCAATTCACCTTGAAAACCAAACTACCCTACCTCATTAGTCACTTTTTCTATATGGAGGGCAATTTGGTATTTTCAAGTAAATAAAGACAAAAAAAAAAATGTTTGAGGATAAATAAGGGGTGTGAAAATCATTTTTCTAAACTTCTACTGAAAATACCCTAGTTACAGCTACTTAAAACCCTTTAAAAAATCGTGGCAATAAAGCATGAACTGCACTCTACAACACTGTCCTTGACGAAAACCAACAGGGTGAGGACGTCAAAATTACAAGAGCGAGACAGCATAACTACCACTATCAGTGGTAGCTTGATAGGCAGGGTGTCTCACATTCCTATGAGAGACTCGGTTTTGAGTCTTGCGAGTGGTAAGGAATTATCGGGGTACACACTTATATCCATTTGTACCTAGATGGTGACGGCATGTCCTCACGGACAATAGCTATGCCTCGAACCGGACATTTCACTGGCGGCTCAGGAGCCCCTATATTCACGCCCAAGGGGGTTGCTATATTGTTGCCCCTTCTCACCATTTTATAGTTCAAAAGAGAGAGAGAGAGAGATAGAATGTAACTTTCGATGGATTGAGTTACTTTTATTCTAGTAGAGCTCTTATAACTTCGTCTTGGTCAGCTAGAATACAATCCAGTACTTGATAGCCTTTTCTTTTTTTCACAGTAAAAAAATTTCATTAACCTTGGAAATGTTACAAGACCAATAAGAGTAAGGAAACAACATCATGCTCAATGAGCAATCATCTACCCAATCCAAATCAAACCAACGATTGACAATAAACAATCGATGACACTTTATGGGACAGAGCCCACCTAAAAAGGCAGAAGCCCAACTTCCCTATGGGTCTAAAAGTACCTAGCATTTTACATTCGCTAAAAAAAAAACACCAAATGGCCTGTCAATGCCCAGATAAAATGGGTAAAGCCCAACCAATAAAAGCATTAAACAGCAACCAACCAATAAGAACGTTGCCACCTCCGCTGCCATACCCAAGGACGGAACCAGGATTTCATGTCCGAGGGGGCCACAACACAGACAACAAAATTTTAAAAACATAATATCTAAGTGCTCTTAACAAATGTATTTTGATAGTACCCCATGCAAAACAAGATATCTAATACTGGATTGTAATAGAATGGGATGCTCCTTCAGATCTCGAAAGTCATCCACAATTGAGTCAGAACTGATTTTTGTGGAAACTTCCTTCTCAATGAACAGACCAAAGTACATGTGAGAAATCCATCCTCCATTTTGTTGCGAAACCTAGTCTTGATGATAGAAGTCCAAACAAAACTCCAATTGCTTTCATGTTTTCAAACCTAAAAAAGCCAACTTGAGTTGTTTTATGTTTCTTTATTGGTTATTTATAATTTATTATAATAGTGGGCCCAAACAATATGAAGGGGCCGAAATATTTGGTCTACATGTGAAGAATGGAGTGCTGCAGTGCCAGTAGTGGAGTTTCAATTCTGGCACAGGGACCTATCAAAAGTTTTACATTATATATATTGTGTCCCTTGATCCGGCCTTATATATATATATATATATATATATATATATATATATATTTGCAATGGCTATTTTTGATTGGGTAGGGGCCATGGCCCCCAACAGCCCAAAAGTGCCTCCGTCCCTAGCCATACCCATCGCACCACGGCCACACGATGCCTCCGTCCCTGGCCATACCCATCGCACCACGGCCACACAAAAGGAAACGATCTGTTGCCACCACCGTCTCCGAAACCCGGGGAACAAGCCCCTTTTGCTAACGGCACGAAAACCCCACTGTAAACCAAAAGCCGCCGCAACGCCTCGCGATCCATTATTGGGCAAGGTGGCCTAACAAAAAGCTGGGGATTTTTCCAATTGAACAAGCAAAGGAAGTGTTTCAACAACTGTAGTAGGATTAATTGGTTAATTAATTTATACAACAATACTATCTTCGTTTGGGGATTGAGATTGGCCTAACTAAACGTACCCTCAAGCATGACGTTGAATACCTAAAGATCAACCTGCAGTTCTTCCAAAAGCTTCTGTTTGGATGTCATTTACCCGAATGGATAACGATCAGGGATATTTGATTCAACTAAAGATATGAATTACGATTTAGTTTGATGCTGCAAAACCTGTTCTAAGTGCAAATATACGAAAACCAGATTTAAGTTATAGATACCAAACTCACCTATTTATAACATTTTGTTTTCAATAACACTAGGACTATAGTCATTTAACCATGAATTTAGCACTAGAAGCACGTGAAATATAGAGCACATATACACAAGCTACATGTAACACAAGCAGGTGAGATATTGTTAGCCTTTATGCGGTATCGCTACTGCCTTCAATGGAATAGCTTTCCTCAGCGTTATCCCCATCCGTTCGCTCATGTCCATCTCCGTGGGCTCCACTCCATCAGCCAAGACCCAATCAAATGCAAGCAATATTGAGCCCAAAGCCATCGGCAACACTCGAGAAGCAAGCGGAACAGCAGGGCACATTCTTCGACCAGACCCAAATGGTATGAACTCAAAATGGTGTCCCTTGTAATCCACAATGTTCGGTTCCAAAAACCTCTCTGGCCTAAACTCTAAAGGTTTTTCCCATGTTTGGGAGTCTCGCCCAATTGCCCAAACATTGACTAGGATTTGGGTTTCCTTTGGGATGTGGTAGCCAAGCATTTCACAAGAATCCATCGCCATGTGAGGGACTAAGAATGGTAGAGGTGGGTGGAGCCTTAGGGTTTCTTTGATCACTGCTTTGAGGTAAGGGAGATATTCCATGTGTTGTTCTTCGAGCTTTATGTTGGGTTTGATAACACTCCTTAGCTCAGACTGGAGCTTTTGTAGTGTTATAGGGTTGTGGAGGAGCTCAGCCATGGCCCACTCCAAGGTGCTTGTTGTTGTGTCTGTTCCTGCAGTGAACATTTCCTGATAAAAACCCAAACAGTTAAGTCAAATATTGTTGGGCACTATATTGAGATATGAGTTATAGAACGAAAGAATATGTGGTATGTTTTTTTTATATGCACCTCAGCTAATTTCGGGGAAACCAATCCCACTGTACATTTATGGGGGACCAAATTAAAGCTGGGGGCCTGGGGCAAAAGGCCCATATGGATACATAATAGAAATGCTAAATCTTAAAAAAAAAATGAAGATGACTTACAAAGACAATAACATTAATTGTTCTTGAAGAAAATCTAAGTGGCCCTTCCACACCATCACCTCTATACTCCAAAAGCACATCCAGAAAGTCTTTTTTCTTCTCCTCCCCACCACCACCACCACCAAAACCTCCCATGCCCTCCATCCTCTCTCCAATGAACCCTCCAGCAATTTCAAATGCTTGTTCAACATGAAACTGAGTGTTCCTCCGTATTCCTTGCGGATCAAACCACCGTAGAATTGGCAAGAAATCAGCCACGTTGGGTTTCCCGGCAAACTCCATGACTTTACCCGCATGGTAGAAGAATTCAGCTCCTCTCTCCGATTTCGGGTCCAAGAGATCTTTTGAGAACATGAGGTTTCCTATGAGATTGAAAGACATCAAGAAGAAGAACCTCCCAACGTCTATAGGTCCGGTTCCTGTCACACCAACGTCTCCAATGAATTGCACCATTCGGTCAATGCACCGGCTACGCACACCTTAATAGAATGAAGACCTGGAATTTTAGTTCTGAGAAATCTAAGAAAGGAAAGAAAAAATGAAGTTCTTTCGGTAATTTGAAGTTGAAGCATCTCAAACACAACTCAGTAAATAAAAGAATGTCTAAGATTGAGAGAGGTATGAAGTTCCCAATCCAATTTGGTTTGATGCAAGTGAAAAAGTGTAGGGCAAATTACCTAAAAAACCTTAGGGTTTCAGTCTTGTAACACACGAAACCTACACTTTCAATTGCAATATTTGAAACCTTGAGCTTTCTTTTCGATTACAATCCTCAACATCCGTTAATACTTTGTCACTTTAGGCATAGAAAAGTCCCACCTCTTTGAAGAATTTGTTTGGTTGGGGGTAAAAAAATGAGGGCACTAGAGTATGAAAGAAGCTTTTGGACTTGGGTTTTCCCGCCACGTACGTTAATTATTCATGACAGATCTTAACAAATGGTGGGGTGGGGATTGTCCTTTTTCCCGCCATGTTAATGATCCTTGACGGATCTTAACAGATTGTGAAGACTGTCCTTGTTTAGAAAGCGTAAGGTTTTAAATGTTGCAATTGAAAGTTCAGGATTTATAATAGAGTCCTTCTAGCTATGACAATAAGGCAAACTCTTCCATGGAAGAGTTTTCACTTTGTGAACCTTACCTTTCCCTCATTGGGCTGAAGGGATTTGGGGTACCCGCAGTGACCCAAGTTTCTACATCCCCGCAGTGATCTCAATGGTTGGCCCTCTATAATTTATATTTGGGATCGGAACCGTACAATTTGTCGGAATGTTGAGTAGATCATTCATGTAAAAAATCAAATTAATTAGATATTGGTGTCCATATATTCGGATACCATTTATATGGATGGCCAATATCATTTGGAGAATACACTGTAAGACAAATTTGTGTCAATTGTGTGTCTACAAATCTCCGATGATCATAAATTTTTATATCCATAATGTGCTCAACATTTCTCAAAAAATAAACAGTTCTTATCCCAAATGAAGATTTCATAGGGCCCACAATTAAGGTCACTACGGGGATGTAGTGACTTAGGTTACTACGGGAACCCTAAATCCGGAAGGTAGAATTCTCCTTTGTATATTTTATAATGGTCAAACCTTAGTTTTTTTTTTTTAACGTAATTTGCCCAAAAGTTCAAATATAGGTTGGGTATTTCACATATTTTCATGTTTAGCGGATGAAATCCAATTCTTGAGTTGATAGTACATGTTTCTTTTTTAAAGACGTGACTTGCTCAAAATCAATAAGTTAGCATTTTTAACAATGTAATCTTTTTCTATTTTAAATTTGGTTTGGCCCTTTTAGAGACGCGTTGCTATTATATTACAATTTGTCCAACTTTACTAAGAATTAGGAGAAAATAATTAAAAAGATCGAGTGAAAAAGTTGGGAAAAAGTTAGGTTAAAGGGCAAGTTGATTACAATCAAAAGAAAAATACTAATAGAGAATGACAACATATTTTTTAAATTTTACCCCTATTTTCAAACGCACCTTGCATGGCATCGAGCCGGCTTGTGACAAAAAATTCGGTGGTGCACAACCTTCGCAACATTCGCCAGTGAGGCCCATATTGGGCCGTAATGAGGGACCCTTCATTCCCATAATCCCCTTTCATAGCTTCATATATTTTCCTCCCAGCCAATATCACATCATGATTTTTGAACATTTCACGAGCCACTTGGTCCGATGAGACCACCACGGTGCTCATTGACCCAAGCCACAGGGTCATGATAGACCCGTATTCCCGGGCCAGCGTAGCAAATGACTCGTGGGGTGGCCTGCAGCCCAGTTGGAAGATGTTTCCCACCACCGGCCACCGTCGTGGTCCCGGTGGCAATCGTGGTCGCAGCTTCTCAACGGGCCGGTGGCGACAAACTTTTCTTATGGCCCATACTACCCACAGCATCAAGAGGAGAACCAATCCCAGTAATTCACATTCCATTTTCAAAGCTTGGGCCTGTTTGGCAGCAATTCTTAAAATTAAAATACTTTTTAATAGATTTATCAGAAATCATTTTCATATCAAAAGTTTAATTTTCCATCTGTCACATCTGTTTGTCCTTTTCTTTAAAAACTGATTTTCAAATTACGAATTATATTTCTTCCGTCACTTTATAAGTATGCAACTTTTTGAATCCAATTTTTTTATAGAAGCATTATTATTGCAAAGTCGTTAACTTTCAATAATTGCCCCTTATAGAGATATCATAATTATATTTTTACCCTATAACTTTTCAAAATTGAATCTACTCAAAAGAGCAAAATGAAAAATGTACCAACTTTGCCCACAAACTTTTCAAAATGATAGTTTTCAAAATAAAATACTGGACTGTAAAAAAGGGACGAAGAGATTTTCAATGACTGCCTAAAGAAGTAATCGAGATCTTTGAATTGGTGTGAAAAAAGTAAAAATTATGCATGAAAGTGTTTTAGCTTTTTACCAGAAAAATGACACAGTATTTGGATAAGAAGGGCTGCAAACGAACCGAGTTACTCGCGAGCAGCTGGTCATTAAGGCTCAGCTCGTTAAGTAATCGAGCCGAGCTCAAGCTCGAGTTTTAGGTTTGTTTAGTAAACGAGCTCGGTAGAGCTTAGCTTCTTTAAGAAGGCTCGTTAAGTAAATTAGTCAGGCTTAGCTCGATTTTTAGTAAACGAGCTGAGCTCGAGCTCTACAAAGCTCGGCGCAACTCAGCTAGTTTGCACCCCCAAGAACAAACGATACGGAGAGGAAGGGTGATATTTTCTTTCAAAATGGTTCTTTTTAAGAAACAACAACTAAGTTTGAAGAGAAAGGAAAACTTGTTTGCACGTTTATTATAGTAATAAGAGAAGAACTAACAATTTAACAAAATGATAAAAGCAGGTAATCGATCTGAAAATAGAACAAAAAGTAAGGAAAATGTCATTTTGGTTGCTTTTTAGGTAATAGATGCCTCACCTGATCAGCTGACTAAACCAAGTGATTTTGTGAATGTAGAAGAAACCCTTATAACTTTTATTTTCCTTTCCTAAAACTACATTTTCTCAGCGGCCAACCACGATATTTATAGTGTTTTCATACTTCAAGACCAAGTGAAGTCAGGCTAGCTACTAGCAATTCCAGTACTCAGTAGTGATTGAATTATTGTGCTGAATCAAGGGCTCGTAACCTAGCGGTTATCTCTCGGTTCTCCCACAAACGAGATCAAAGTTCGAGCCTCGGCAGAGGCGTTTGGGGTTTAGAGCTACGGATAGCTTCTAGACCCCTCTGGACTAACTCACTAACTCCCTCGCTAACCCCCTACTGATGTATATCTAATGGCAAAAAAAAAAAAAAAAAGAAGAATTATTGTGCTGAATTCATTGAGTATTTTTAAATTGTCGGTTTTGATGATGACAATTACCGCATCTTTGATCGTTATCTGGAATATCTTTTTTTTCTTTATTTTTGTTTGGTTTTGTTTTTGATATGGTTTACAATACTTCTTGTATTACATTACAACAAATTGTTAACGTCATAGTGGTCCAGTGTGCAAATTAGTGCAGGAAAAATACTATAATATACACTCCACACTTGTTTATTTAATATTTCCCTGGTATAATTTAAAACTTCTCATAATATTGGTATATACATTTATAATATCGATTGTACTTTGTATTTTGTTTCAGCTGTTTTTCAGCTTTGCAACGAATAAAATTCCCATTCCTTAAAAAAAGGTTCTTGCTTAATTAGAAGGCGAAAGTGATCAGTATTAATGCTAGTTGTAATTAGTGAGGTTTGAACCCCAATCAAATCTGTGTGAGTTTATGGTCTACAACTGTACTACGTACCACTCCACTTGCACGTTTGCACATAACTCTGTAACATCATTAATCTTTAATTCATAATATTCATATGTTACTTCCTCCTTCCAAAATCGTCGCCCTCCAACGAAAGTTGTAATTTTGGGAACAGCAAATAAAATATTTTTATGCATAATTTTTAAAATTTCTTTGCATCAAATTAAAGAGCACTTGTTGGATCTCCTCTAAAAAAGAAGACCTAAAGAAATTCATTCCGATCTTCTGTAATTATTTCCACTCAAGCTAGTAAAGGAAAGCTTTGTTGAGCCGACGTGACCATTGATTTACAGAAAAGGGTTATAGTACTGTATAATGAACAAGGCCCCTTCACTATCCTATCCTTTCAAAATCTTCTATAATCGGAATTCAAAGGAAGAAGAATGCAAAGCCCGGCAAGGCGCATTTCATTCTCTTCGATCTTGTCTTTAATTGTTTTTCATGAAGTCGCACCGGGAGCGCTTGCTTTTCATGAACAACATTAATGTGGTGCAAAAAAAATTCATGCAAACATTAATATTTGTATGGGGTAACCATTTTGGTACGGACGGAGTATGAGTTTTTGTCCTGATATTATATATGAATATTCCATGCAAATATTACTATAAACTTTTACAATTAGATTGTCTTTTTTGATGACGACAATTACCACATCTAGATCGATCGTCATCTGAAATCTAATTCTTTATGTGACTTTTTGTTGTATTTTGTTTGTACATTAAGGATGTGGTTTTTAAGAAGAAAATATTTGATTTGATTTGCTATATTGTTGACAATATATTATGCCAAATTGTTATGGTCATAGTGGTCCAATGTGCAAATTATTACAGGTAATATACATATACACCACTAGAAAAACAGTGTGGAAAGATGTGACTAGTTTTGACAGAAAAATACTATAATGCACATGCAATCCACACGTGGAGATATATTTACCTCGTATATAAAGAAATTCTGACGCAGCGGAATTCGTGAGGGAATAATTAGTGTACTATTCTAAACGAAGATTAGGAACTCTAATTCACGAGTGTTCTTGAATTCACAAGAGAAAGAGAGAAAAATTTCAAAGTTATACTGATTGATTAAAAGTTACTAAAATAAGGAGATTACAAACCCTCTTATAGGGAAACCCTAGCACACTACTAAAAAATAAAAGTATCCCGCAAATTAGGGAAACTACTCAAATTAAAAACTAGTCCGAAAAATAAGACTTTTCCAACTAGAATTAACTTAAAGGAATTATACACTACGAGTAATTGAAAATCTTAAATATTTCTTAAAATAGCAAAAACGTCCAATTGAGGGCCTAAACAAAGGAATTAGGCCAAAATCCAACATCAATCACGACTTTAGAGTCATGAGTCTTGACCGCAACACGATTCTTCTTTAGCCCACCAAGTTTGAACCGATTCCGGGCTCGTCGATAAATTGCAAATTTAGGCAGTTGTCAATTAAAAACTGTTTGGGCCTCCGTGACTTCGACCAATCCAATTTGATCATAGAATTAGGCTGTCGCTTATTCTACATCAAATTCTCATCTACATTTATATTATTGATCTCGAATTTATAATCTTGTGTATAAATCCGTAACATTTGAACATAACTTCCTAACATGTATCGATCTTTAATTCACAATAATAGTTGTATAATATTTGTATGATACTTCCTCCTTCCCAAATTGTCCCCTACAAAAAATAGTGCGATTTTGGTATCAACAAATTGGACTTGAGGTGGGAGTTGTGCACCTGGGTGCTATGCACCGTGATGTGCACTCATCGGCCGTCCGATCATGTTTTGGACAGCCTGGATGTATTCGGTAATTTTAATTTAATTTTGATTTATTTTTATCAGTAAAAAATCAAAAACCATCCGGACCGTCCAAAACACAATCGGATGGCCGAGGAGTGCACATCACCCACCCCGTTTCCCAACAAATTAATTTTCATGCATAATTTTTTGAATTTCTTTAGACCAAATTAAAGAACTCATGAAAACATTAATTTGGCGTAAATTGTTTTGCAACAGAAGAACTTTATTTGATGATCTCAAAATTGCACAAATATAGCTGTCCAATTCTTTTTGTTTTGTATATATTCTGTATACACATCCACTGATTGTGGTTTTCTTTGGAACCACTGCAGGTATATAGTTGTCCCATTTAAAATGACATTTTGTGAAAAGAAAGAAATGAACCGATCTCATTGTCATGCTTTTCTATATATATTATCTTATTTTTCTAAAGAGATTCCATATAAAAATGAAAGCATTTTTCGTGAAGTTCCTCAAAATACTCAATTCAAGTTCAATGGTTGTTGTGGGACTCATGCCGTTATTTTTGTAGTATTTGATTTGAAATTTCTACTAGCTTAGTATTTTTTAAGGGAAATGATTTCCACACACCCCTTTTATCCCCCACACACTCCCTTTTTGTCTTTATTCAACCTGAAATTATCAAATTACCCTTACTTCAAGAGTCACCTTTTCCATATGAAGGGCAATTTGGTAATTTCAGGTTGAATAAAGACAAAAAGGGAGTGTGTGGGGATAAAAGGGGGGTGTGGAAATCATTCCCCTTTTTTAAGTATGATATTACTTTCAAGTTCCTAATCTTTGGTGTGACGTGTGAGGACCATGCACCTTGAAGTTTGAGACCACCTCTATGTGGTCCAAGCCCATTGAACCATTATCATTTTCTTTTCTTTTTTTATTGTAATTTTAAGTATTTGAGTCAGCCTATGCACATTACGATTAATTTTTAGGGGACCAATCTTATCGTCTACCGTTATTGTTTTTTAATATGATCTCACTAAATTTGTCTGAGTATTGTTGTAATGCTCGATTGGAGAATGAATGACTTCTCATTAATAGCTTTGTAGAAATCTAAAGACCAACGATACCAGGGCCGATCCAAAGGTTCTGGAGTACCTTAGGCATAGTCTAAAAAATATGCCTGAGTACAACACTTAAATAATTTTCCAGCAACAATCACAACATGGGAAAGCCAAAACAATATAAAGTTCTATTGATCGTTATATAATAATAGAAATAATAATAGAAAAGTCCAAACACAAAGTCTCCAAATACATATAACACATGAGTATCACTAACCGGTAATCAAAATAATCAATATGAAGTAATTAAGAGGGAGTCTTGCATCACACTTGCACCCATGACAAACACCACAACTAAACAACTTCACACATTTAATATCAAGGAGAGATGCAAGGTTGTCCCACAACACGTAAAATGAAAAAATGAATACGAATTAACGGCGGGGGGGGGGGGGGGGGGAGCCCTGCATCACACTTTCACCCTTCACATATCATGCTTCCTTAATAACAACATATCATAACTTTTGAGCATATGAAAAGCATAACATAATTTGTTTGAAAAAGCAATATAACTAAGGTATAGAGTATCTCACCTTTGCCTTCTCGAAAGTTGACCTAACAACTTGATCGTTCTTGTTCTTATTTCTCGGACTGACATATTTACTTCGTGTCATAATACGCTCAACAATGAAATCGAAATATTATAGGCCTTCTCGATTGAGTTGGCCGACGGCTTCGAAAAGGTTGAGGGCTAATATATTGCTCCGATTGGATAGGGTATTATTTTCAAGGGGATAAGTTATGGAGGGGGTATTAGATAAGAGGGGGTATTATTTTTGGAGGGTTGACCCACATTGATGTGATGTTTATGGAAGGGGATAAAAAAGTAGATGGTTTGGATGAGGGATTAAACAAGGGGATAACTTTTCACTTGGTTTGGATGTTTTATAAATAAGAGGGGATGGATGATGGAAAAAGCTGTCAAATGACTCTTTTGTCCTTGCAGTGTCCCAAACTGGACTATGCGTTAAATTAATTATATAATTGCAAAACTTAATCTATTTTATTAATTTGGACAATTTGAAGGTACAAAAATTTATTTCATTGAAAGTTTATTTTTTTAATAATTTTATTTTTACAAAAATTTATTCTATTTCAAAGAAAACTATAGAAGTTGTGGTCAAAGTCAAATGATTTTCTTTTAACCCCCCCCCCCCCCCAAA